>OVBJ01000457.1:1740-55332 GCA_900406535.1 Noccaea bulbosa | reverse complement strand
TATATATATATATATATATATATATATTAATATTAGTCGTGGTACGCAAATCTCTTAAGATCGAATCATATATATAGAGCCTATCAATAATTGTTGATTATATATAAGAAAATAGAAAAAGGGAAAATCACAGCTCAACTAAACCTATTCATTGTTGTCTAAAGCGATTCATATTATCATCTCTATGCACCCAACTAAACAATATAAAAGTTCATGTTGTAGTTTTATTTTTACAATGCATACATAAATTGGATGTTAATTCATTATAAAAAAATCAAACCAAACAAAAATATTATTTGAAACCTTAATGGGCCAATTTGCATGCTATTTAATTGTGCTGAAGCCCGTTAAAGTTGTTATAGACGATCTTTATAAAATACCTACCTTTTGTTGTTTGTTGTTAATTTGTTATACATTTCTCTGGAAATGTCACATGGTTAGACTTCTCCATGTGGTTAAATTTATGGTTTGATATGATAGAAATATCTTAATTACATATGGTTAAATGGATACAGATCGATGGAGATTTATTTTGGAATATGCGATTGCGATACGATCTTCCGTTCGCTGCTGTGTTTCTGATACAGAAACTGTAACTGTAACTGCAGAAAACCATCTATTGTTTTAAGTCTCTGTTTGTGTTTGTAACTCAAAACCATTTACATTGTTTGAAGTCTCTGTTTGTGTTTGTAGGTCAAAATATTATACATACTGTACTTTATGTTGCATAAGCACAACAATCCCCACTAAACCAAAGTTCAAACAAACAAACCCAGTCTAACCATTATAAAATCCATAAAAAAATAACAATTATTCAAAAGTTTGCGGAAGAAGAAAAAGAGAGAATAAAAAAAAAATTCTAACACATGTGACTAAATGTTCTGAAACACCTCTCTGAACACAGCGTTAACAGGTTTTTCATGGGGTCTTATGATTCTATCCGTGATAAGAACTTTCAACCCATCATTGGACTTCACCTTAGATATTCCCACATGCATCTGTCCATGAAACAACGGTGTTCTTGGTAGATAAAGACCAACTCTAGAAAGTCTTTGCCCTTGACTTTGTCTTACAGTCATTGCGTAAGCAACTGCTAAAGGAAACTGTCTGCGTCGCATTGTGGACAGCAACTCTGTTTCCGGTGGAGAAAAAGACATGGGTATCCTAGGGAGTAGGACTTTCTCATCAGCCTTATTACCTGTCATAACTCTAGCCTCAATCACGTGATCACCAAGCCGAGTAATTTGAAGTCTTGCTCCATTACATAACCCACCGTTAGGATTAATGTCTTTGAGTAACGTGACGTGAACACCAACCTTTAGTTTCAAACTATGGTTAGGCATTCCAGGGGCTTCAATTGTATTCAACTTTTCTGGAGGGTATAGCATGTGATCACTTGGGCTTGAATTCGCTGGACAAATACTGTCAGCGCTGAGATAGACTTTCTCTTCACCTGATATTAAACAAAAGTTGTAGTTAATATTATATATGTGCATCAAGAAGAGGCTATAGGTGGGAAAAAACAAATATCAACATAAGCATAAAACGCATTACCTGGTAACTGTGAAAGTATATAATCATTAACCAGCTTTGCATCGTTGTTCGTAGGACATAAAATGGCCCTTTCAGATTTTGCAAAGTTTTCTCCAAAAACTTCCCTCACCATAGTTTTGATATGATCTTGGCAATTAGTTATCAACAAATCTTCAGGAACATCAATGTCAATTGCTCCACCATTTGGTTCTTTGATATTTCCCTTACCAATATCAACAATCCATTTACAGAAAGCTTCATCTTCATCCTTAACTGCGTGAATTCTTGTCCCCTGAGAGATTCAATTTTTAAAAACATCATAATTTCGAAAGTAAAATACTACAAATTATACTTGTAACAAAATCAAATTGATAAAGCATATATAATCCAGAACAAACCATACCGATGCATCAAGTAAAACCATCTCGATTGAGTTGCCTGGTTCTTTGTTATTTCCCTTCCACATTCGAACTATCTGCACTTTGATCTTCCATGGCTTGATCTCAACGCGAGAAGAAGAAGAAGAATAAGAGGAGGGCCATTTGCCAAGTAGGGCCATTATTGTACCTGCTTGTGAATCGTCTTTGTTTTTTAGTATGGTTAAACGGAAAGTTTATGGAACGTTATATAGAATCAATCAGAAGAGTGTCATTAAATCCAGAATCACGATCTACACATAATATCCTAAACATGATACTCGCTCTCTGTTTATAGTAACTGAAAGATCTTAGGTTTTTATACTTTTTTTCATTTAATTTAATAGGACCAATATAAGATTAGATAATCTCTGAGAAGAATATATGTATTTTCGTATTTGATTTATCCGATGATCTGACATCGAGTCAGATTTATGTTCGCATTCGAACTAGTTTATAACAAGAAAGATTTTTAGGGTTTTTGAATATACCTCGATATATGGCAGCAGATTAATCGAAACGGTTCGAGGTAGATTTTTTTAAGCAGTCCAAGCGTCGTGTCTCTAACGTTACGAATAGTCACGATTCCCTTATAGAATCTGTCGTTACGAATTGTCTTCTTGGCTGAAGGTTTCTTGTCACAGAAACAACTTCTATGTCTTCGGATTTTATAACCTTTCGAGACGTGAGATGTATCTTTAGAAACTCTGCACATGGTTACAAAGCCAACATATTTATAGGGCATGAACGTGGAATGGTTTTTTGCCTTTTTCAGATTTCTCATTGGATTAGAAGTTAGAACCTTTTCCTTTTCTTTTTTGAGAAAAGGATATTTTTTTAATTTTCTTACGTCTATTTATATTATCTTGTATAGTATTAATTTCTTATATGTATTTTATCATGATAGTACAGGGCTTACAAAAAGGGCAAAAAAATCCACTTTCATAGTTTCATTTCATTACAAAACATTTCCTGAAGAGGTGCTTAAACATTGGGCCGCTTGCAGACAAATTGTGGGCCGAGACCTAAAAGCCTAGAGCCCCTGAAACCAGTCCCAAAGAAGTTGTCAGATTTGGAGTATTTTGAAGCCATTACGCCTCGCTGACATCAGCAGTCAGCATTATGAGGCATGAATAAAAAGAATTGCACGTAACAGACAAAGACAGGGATTGCCACTTCTCGTGGTCCATCTTAAGCCAAAATCAAATAAACAAATAGATCAATTAATCCGACTAAATTATTACTACAAATCAAATCTCACCTAATTCCCAACATAATACCTGCTTTACTCCCACTTTACATATAACCTTAGTGAAAATATTATTGATTTTTCTTCTTCTTAAAAGGTAATTGGCCACAAAACATCGCTTTATACTATTTTTTTTAAAGAATCATATGCTTCCAATTCAAAAGTAGTGGTTACAATCCATTTATGATATGAGACGTTCTAATAAAACACTACACCAATACCTCATGATTTTTCCTTGTTTGGAATTTATAATTTTCTTTATACATGCCTAAATAATGAATATTTCTCTATCCGATCGATGCAGTATTACTAATAATTATTACTAAATACATCTTACGTTTAGTAATGCCAACATATTTAGTAATAATTTTACGTTTAGCTCGTTAAAATTATTACTAATAATTTTGTCATAAAAATTGGAATGCAGAAGTAGAACCCACATGGACAGCCTGTGGAAGACCAAGCGTGCATCATCTTCTGCTCATTAAGTAACTAAACGAATGAGTGGAAAAACAGAATGTATACTAATCTGTGTCTCTTCGATTTTTTTTTTTTTTTTTCTTTTTCTTTTTTGAGTAAACTTAAGTTAATACCAAATAGGGAAAAGAAGAAAGGTTTAGGATAATAAGAACACTCCACAAGCAACAAAACAAAGGCAAAAATAAAGCAATATATAGCCTTTTCCCTGCAAAAGTGTAGAGAGAAAAAAAACACAATCATACCAAACTTTCCTTTCTTTTAGTTTTCTTATCATCTTTCCATTCTTTCCCTGAAATCCCGAAGTTCAATAGCAGAAAAAGCATCTCGTGATCATGATGATGAAGATCTACACATTGGCTTTCTTAGTCTTCTTGTTCTCTAAACTCAAAGGTCAGTACTGCAAATCAGATATTGATCTCGGCTTTGCTCTGACGCTCTCTGCTCCAGTAGAATACACTCCCGGATTTATGGGGAAAGCTTATATAATGGAGACAGAATCATCTTCAACAAGAGAACCAAGTTTCAAAGCCGCGCTAACGATGGAATCAAGCGACAAAGATGATGGGCGATATTTGTGTTCTCTTCAAGTTTTTCTTGGAGATGTAAGAGTTTGGAGCTCAGGGCATTACACAAAGATGTATGCTTCTAACAAATGCATCATTGAGCTCACAAAAGATGGAGACTTGAGGCTAAAGAGTAGCAATAAACACGTTGGATGGCGAAGTGGAACCTCAGGACAAGGCGTTGAGGTACAAAATTATATTTGGTTGAAAAGATATTTTTAAAGACATAATTACATTTAAAAAGTTATGTTTTGGGGAATAAAAATTTGTGCAGAGGTTGGAGATACAAAGCACAGGGAATCTAGTGTTGATTGATGCTATGAATTTAATCAAATGGCAAAGTTTCAACTTCCCAACAGATGTGATGTTGAGTGATCAGAGACTGGACGTAGCTACTCAACTAACCTCATTCCCAAAAGACTCGAATTTGTTCTACTCTTTCGAAGTCTTACGCGACAAGATTGCTCTGTTTCTCAACTTGAACAAGCTCAAGTACTCTTATTGGGAGTATAAGCCTGGAGGGAACAACAAAACCGTCAACTTCGTGAGATTAGGGCCGATGGGTCTTGACCTATTCGACGATAACAGCCAAAGGATCGGGAGAATAGAGCAAACTTTGATCAGATTCTTGGCGGTTGGGAACAAAACCGGTAATTTGGGGCTTTATTCGTATAAACCGGAAAAGGGAAAGTTCGAGGCAACGTTTCAAGCTGTGAGCAATACATGTGATCTTCCGGTAGCGTGTAAACCATACGGAATCTGCACATTCTCCAAGTCTTGTTCTTGCATTAAGGTTGTGAGCAATGGAGACTGCAACAGCAAGAACAGTGAGGAAGAAGGCTTTTCCATGAAGAGGTTATGCGATCATGAGATGGTTGAGCTAGAAGGAGTCGCTACTGTGCTAAGTAACGGGAGACAAGTGAGAAACCTAAGCAAAGAAGGATGTGAAGAGTTGTGTAAGAAAGATTGCGAGTGTCGAGCTGCGAGTTACTCTGTTTCTGATGAGTCTTGTGTCATGTATGGGGTTGTGATGGGTGTTAAGGAGATTAAGAGAGTGAGTGGATTGAGTTATATGGTGAAGATTCCAAAAGGAGTGAGACTGAGAGGTGAGAAATCGAATGTGAGGAAATGGGTTGTTGGATTAGTTGGAGGGATTGATGCTTTTGTTGTTTTGCTGCTTCTTTCTGGTTTTGGTTTTTATTTCATTAGGAAGCGACGCAAACCGCAGCCGCAGCCTCAGCCTCAGCCCAATACAGATTAGATTTTGGATTTGTGTTGCACACTTGCACATGTAGACATTGGTACATTTTCCATAGTGTCACGTCAGAAATTGTAATGTATTAAGATATATACACAACTGTAGAAAATCTGGGGTTTATGAAAGTTTTTATCCCAAAATATGGGAAGCAACTATGGAAAGATAGTTCTATGCAGTTTTGAGGTTAATTACTTTGACTAGCCTAAAGCTCGCATGTAAGTTAATTACCAAATGCTTGAGAAATATTGAAGTTACTTGGACGCCTAAATGTTGTTGAAGCTATGTTCAACATACGAACGATTTTACTGGCAGCGAAACCTTATGACATTGATATTACATGTTTTTCAGCATAGTCGAGAATTTTAATTGTATAGACTCTCTATATAATGTACATTTGTTTGACACAAACGCTATAGTCTGATACAATTAAATGAGCTTTCAAATAAAACCCGGCCATTCATCCGGATTTGAAACCATATGGGTCAAATCCATTGAATTTTTCATAAAAAATTAGATTCGATTAATAGTTACTGTATTTACCGAAAAACACAAATCTGGTCGGTCGGAATGTGCAAGCTCAACGATTGAACGATCAGACTCTTTTTCATATTTTTCTTTGTACATCCAACGGTTAGTTGTAAGACTTGTAGTAATAGTGTAATACCTATTTTTAAATAACCAGAGAGATTCATTATGTGGCCCTGCGTTATGACCGTTAGTGATCCCCACCACAACTCCATCATTGACGCAGCCAACCCCGGCACAACTCTCTGCTAATCCAACGGTCCAAATATTCTTTCACTTTTATATTTTCCTTTCCCTTTGTCGAGCAAAAAGTTCTTCTAATCAAATTCATATTAGCATGTCACACATTCACACACACACAAAAAGCTAGAGGAAATTGATAGCATTTAACTATTAATTTTTGTAATGTGTGAGAAGATAATTTAGTAAAAAATAAGCAAATGTTAATTAAGATCGCATTTTTGTAAATCTAAGTGATTGTTTGTTTAGACTTTAGACCCAAGAGAGTAAATAATTAAAGACTCACAGTCTCAACTTAATTTGTATTCTTTTGTCACAAAAAAATTTGAAATGACATTTTTAATCTCACATGCTAGGATAGAAAAAAGAGATTAAACTTTAAAAAAGAGACAAAAATAGGAACTAAGAAGAAAACGGATACTTGTAGCTTTTTCAACTTTAATTAATCCCCTACACTACATACAAAAGGCCGTTGAGATACCCACACAAGTCTTCATTCATTCACATTCACACCAGTTTCGAACAAAACAACACTTCGATCAACTCTCTTCCCTCTACTCTCACTACTCTTACCAAAGTTCTTGTCTTCTTCCTTAATGGCTGAAACCCTAGAACCCTCCCTCGTCGGGGAAATCGACACTTCGGCTCCATTCGAGTCTGTGAGAGAGGCCGCTTCTCGGTTCGGCGGATTCGGTTTCTGGAAACCTTCTTCCCTTAACTTCCCTGAAGCTTCTCAGGTCTAATATCTCTCTCTCTCTCTCATTTCGTCTCTTCCTTTCTCACTCATTTCGTCCATCTCTTTGGATTTATTTATTTTTCCCTTAAATTGACTTTGTTGTCTGTCACACACTCACACTGCTGCTGTTATACGGAATGAAAATAATTAGGAAATTTGTACACTCGGAATCATCAGTTCGTCGAAAGATCTCTGTCTTTAGTTGTTTCTTATGATCCGAAATTTCGATTTTTTTTTTTTTTTTGTTTTGCTTTGTATACAGAACGATGTGGATGAATCTAATATGGTGGCGAAAGCGAGCGAGTTAGAGAAGGAGCTGATTGCAAAAGAAGAAGAAACTCTAAAGGTGTTGAAGTCGCTCGAGTCAACCAAAGCCATCGTTGAAGAGCTCAAATCAAAGCTACAACGAAAGGAAGAGAAAGAAAACTTGGACATGAACGTTCTCAAGGAACTAAACCAAGCAAAGACGAATCTTTGCAAGACAACCGAAGATCTAGCTGCAATACGCGAGTCCGTCGAGCTACTAAACAAGAGACTAGAACAAGAACGAGCCGCTTTAGATAAGACGAGAGAGAGACTAAACTCTGAGAACGCAGCAGAAATCTCCAAGGAGATCCAGAGATTAAGCTACGAGGCTATGGAGTTTAGTAAAACAGGAGAAGATGCGCGTTTCGCGGTTGATAGAGCCGTGATTGAGATCGAACAAACGAGAAACAAGATCAAAACCGCTGAGATGCGTTTGGTGGCTGCTAGGAAGATGAAGGAAGCTGCTAGAGCGGCTGAAGCCGTTGCAATCGCTGAGATCAAGGCTGTTACAAGAAGAAGAAGAAGAAGGAACGGTGAAGAGACGTTGCAGGAGGAGATTCTTGAGAAGATAGAAGAAACGGCGAGAGAAATCAGAAGCAGCAGGAGGACGCTAGAGGAAGGTCTTGAGAAAGTGAACAATGTGAAAATGGAAGAAGCAGAAGAAGAGACGAGGCGTAGGAAATGGGAGTGGACAGAGAAGAGGAGGCGATCATCATCATCATCATCATCATCATCATACAAGGCCAAGTACAAGAACAGGAGAGAGACGCTTCTGATGGATGTGAATGGTCTGAATCTGATGATGAATGGAGACGGGACATCTTCTTCAGTTGCTGTCATGAAATCGACGATGTCGATCGGGCAAATACTCAGCAGGAAACTGCTTCTTGCGGATGAGTCAGCGATGATGATGAACGGGAGAGTTTCTTTGGGTCAGATTCTTGGAAAGACTAACTATGGAAATGTGGAAGCGAAGGAGAAGGAGAAAAGGTTCAATGGGAAGAGGAAGAGGTTTGGATTGGCGAAATTATCAGTGATGTTGAACAAAGAGAGCAAGAACAAGAACAAGAAGAAGAAAATAGCTTTAAACTTAAAATGATGTAATGAGTGAAAATGGTCCATCTTTATTCTTATCTTAGGAGATGTTATTTAGGTGTTTGTGTGTGTTATTTATGTTAAGCAATTGGCTTTTTCATTTGTTTTCTTGAATGTGTATGTGATTTGTTTTTATATGAAAACATAATCGTTCTGAGTTCTAGTGTATTATCTTATTTATTTTGTTGGAATCTCTTACAAACTATGACAAAGATATGTAGAAGTCCGAAACATTTTTGAAACAAATCAAAATACTTTTGTTTCTGATTACTACAATCAAAGAAAAAAAAACCAAAGACTACTAGGTGAACAAAAAAAATTGGATTTCATTACGCCAGCAAGTACTTAAAACGTAAAATAAATAATATAGTTGGGGTGCATATTATTTTAAAATGTACCAAGGACTCAAGGAGTAAAAGATAATTTAAAAAATATTATAAAACATTGAAAATAGAAATTTGATTACTTTTTTTTTTTTCGTGCACAAAATATTTGATTACCTGTAAATATGATAGACAAAACTAAAAATCTCAAACAACAAAAGTTAAAACTGAAAGATACCATATATGTATATATAGGATCTAGGGAAGATCCAGAAATTAGAGTGACCCACTTCCACTGTCTTCGCAGTCTTGATAATCTGTTGCATTTTAAATCCGACTTGAGGACCCTCACCAAAAGCAAGAAAGACTTCAAATCCACGTTCTTTGAGAACACGAATAGTACATAGTCGCTGTCCGATGTGGCTAGGAGTATCATTATCTTGCGCCCATTGTAACATAGCAATGCGAATATTTAAATCTGCTTGGCCTCTGGCATTGAGCATATCAATTTGTTTTATTAGTTCGGTTGTTAAAAAATAACGCATTAGAAAATTAATTACGTATGTACCTTGAGTTAATGCTCTAACTTCATGCATGAAGATGTTGGGTTCGTTCTTCAGAATCTCCGAGTTCTTAGCAGTGAAATGATTAGACGATCCGAATCTATGTATTTTTGAAAGCTTACAGTTGACCGTCAAAAGTGCCGCTTTAATGTTGGCCACGATCTGAGGACTTTTACACCATCTGGGGATTGGACAGTTCTCTCAGTCCCATAACACATCGACTAAGCGACGGGTGGGAGAGCTACTGAAACAAATTCTACAAATTAATAATGTTATGGCTTTGATATTTTATTAATTTGTAAAGTTATTAATTTATCGATTTTGAATAAAATAAATAAAAATTATTAAGAGGTAGTATTCGATGATATATTTGAAATGAATTCAAATATAATCAAAATCGAGTGTTAATTATGTTTTTATTCAAGTAATGATGAATGGTGATGGGACATCTTCTTCAGTTGCTGTCACGAAACTGACGATGTCGATCGGGCAAATATTGAGCATGAAACTGCTTCTTGCGAATGGTCCATCTTTATTTTTATCTTAGGAGATGTTATTTAGGTGTTTGTGTGTGTTATTTATGTTAAGCAATTGGCATTTTCATTTGTTTTCTTGAATGTGTATGTGATTTGTTTTTATATGAAAACAGAATTGTTCTGAGTTCTGGTGTCTTATCTTATTTATTTTGTTGGAATCTCTTACAAACTATGACAAAGATATGTAGAAGTCGGAAACATTTTTTGAAACAAATCAAAATACTTTTGTTTCTGTTGACCACAATCAAAGGAAAAAAATCAAGACTAGGTGAACAAAAAAAACCAGTCTTGATTACAAATTGGATTTCAATACGCCAGCAAAGTATTTAAAACGTAAAAGGAAATAATAGGCACTAGGTGGTTCTCCGCGCCATGCGCGGAATAAAATATTTACTAAACTATTATCTTATAGTTGAATATTTGATTAAAAGTTTTAGTTTGAGTTTGATCCCTTATTGTTTTGGTATTATAGTTTTTGTAATTAGATTTTAAATTTAGTTTTCTTTAAGATTTGTTAATACTGAATACTTAGATCAACATAACTATTATTTTCTTAACGTAAGAAATAGAGACCAAACTTAACGCACAAAGAATACCAATCATTATCTGTACCATTCAAAAACCAGGTTACAAAGATGATTTCCGGCAACAACAAACTCTTCTACCATAATGATAAGCTACAACACAAACTCTGTCATTAGACTGAAGTTCAAATTAAAACTCAAACAAAATTTCTAAAATGAAATAATAAACATGCTTACATGTCAAATGGTTTGGCAAAAACATGCAAGAAGCTCTTTATAGACTTTAAAGCTCAAGGGGTCATATGCCTCATCAGTAGCCACGTAATAACATCATATCAGTTCATGGCCTTTTTGATGACTGCATGAATATAGAAACAAAAGACCACCAGATTAAAAAATTGAAAGCATATCAAACAATGTAGTGTTTCGACTGAAAAACATATCAAAGCATGTAGTTATACGATTGAAAACATATATAGTATATCAAGCATGAACAACCAAATAGTGCAGTTACTTATTTCAAACAGGAATCACGTGTATATTTGGATCAACTTAGTGTACAAATCATAAAAACTAAAATATACAAAAGCAATGATGAATAACTGAGTTTTCATAAAAAATTGTTGATCCGATCATTGAATGTGTCTTCGTATCTATACTATTATTTATGTTTAAACATTTAGATACTCCAACAAAAACTGTAAACCTCTTTGTTCAGCATAAAATAGAAAGTTAGGGTTTAATATATGTGACTTTCTTATTATTATTTTTTTTATCATGGATAATCTTTACTAAATCTCACGATATCCAATTTTTAAATAAAAACTGATCATTTTTAGGTTTACACATAAATCATATAAGGTTAGTATTATTATTTTATAATCGATGACAAGAGAAATAATTAAAATTTTTCATTAAGGGTATTTATGTATTTTTAATTTAGGGTTTAATATACGTGATTTTCTTATTATTATTTTTTTTATCATGGATAATCTTTACTAAATCTCACCATATCTAATTTTTAAATAGAAACTGATCATTTTTAGGTTTACACATAAATCATATAAGGTTAGTATTATTATTTTATAATCGGTGACAAGAGAAATAATTAAAATTTTTCATTAAGGGTATTTATGTATTTTTAATTTTTTTAAATAGAAACTGATCATTTTTAGGTTTACACATAAATCATATAAGGTTAATATTATTATTTTCTAATCGATGGCAAAATAAATAATTAATTTTTTTTATTAAGGGTATTTATGTATTTTTAATTTTGAAAGTGAATGAGAGAGCTCCGTTTACCAAAATCACTTCGAATATAATAGCCACAAGCTGATGATGCTGACGTGGTTCGGATAATTGCTTGTGGTGTGAGAATACCTGAGAATACACATACCTTCCGCTTCATTTGACCTTTTGGATATTTCGTACGCAATCAGACCAGTTCGACGGATCTGGTAGTGATTGCTTCTGGATAATACATACCATCAACTCTTCTTATCCCACAGATCATTTGCTCCATAAGGTTAGAAACCTCCCTCATATTCCGGTTGAATCTCTCTGATCCGACGCAGAGAATCTCTCTCGGGTTTCGTTATTATAAATCCGATATCTCCCGTGAAGAGTCTCTTAGTTGAATCTTGTGATATTTGTGTTGTTTCTTGACCAGGAATCAATGGGACCCAAAGCTGGAGCCTTGGCTATATTCTTGCTGGGTTTGACCTTGCTCTCTGACGCTAGATCTTTCTTTGACTCCACCCTCTCAGGTACCAATCTATATCCTTAAGATTTTGGTGGAAGAAAACCATATCTATTGAAGGTTGCACACTTTAGACTTCAGTTTGATCATTTTAATGAAATAGATGAATATACTACCACCCGATTTCGCTTACAAGAATTGGCTCAGATAGATAGCGTCTAATCAAAGCTCTTTATGGTTTTAAGTTTTAAGGTTTGTGACTTTCTTTTTCTCCTTTTGTGTAGAGAAGGAAAACGTTTGCACTCTGTGCGAAGAATATGTCACTGATGCTCTCAGCTACCTTGAGAAAAACGAAACACAAGCCCAGATCACCGAGGATCTTCATGATCGGTGTTCTCGGATGCGCGGATTTGAGCAGCAGGTTCTTTCTCTCATCCTTGCTGATGATGGATTTTTCATGTTCTTCTATATTTTTGCTTCGGACTGTTGCTTAAGATGATAACAAATGTGTTGAATGAACATATGTTTATGCTGCATCAGTGCGTGACTTTGGTCGACTATTACGTCCCTCTTTTCTTCACACTAGTGGACTCGTTTCAGCCTCATTATTTCTGCAAGAGGATGAACCTTTGTCAACACGTTGTAGCTCTTGTTAAAGAAGCTCGTCAAGACAATTGCGATGTATGCCACAGGACCGTTTCTGAGATTCTCATCAAACTTCAGGATCCTGACACACAGGTTAGTAGCAGTAAACACACAAGATGATGACACTGCTTATGCATTCTGTGGTTATGATAGACCTTATTAGCACTCTGGTGTAGACTTTTGATTTGTTTGTTCATATAATATACCGAGTTTGTTTTCCATTGATTGTGCAGCTGGATATAGTTGAACTGCTTCTCAAGGGATGCAAATCGTTGAAGAACTACGAGAAGAAGGTTAGAAATAATCAAGTCATATACCCTTTTCTTTCTGTTTTTGCTCTTGGTGTTCTTCTCAGACTTCTGCAACGCAAATGCTTGATCTAAGCTTTTCTCATTTTACCGTTTTGTGTGTATGACAGTGCAAGAAGTTGGTGTTCGAGTATGGACCTCTGATCCTAGTAAATGCAGAGGAATATCTAGTGAAAAACGACATCTGCACACTCTTACGCGCATGTCCAGCTCAGAAAATGGTTTTAAGGCAGCCTGGCTCGGCGGATTCTTGAATGAATGTTGAAACTTTGAAAATTTCACTTCACTTCTTTTTATGGTCTAACTAGGAAAGACGAGCTGCTGTGTTTTGTTCATAAAAAAATGTTGCATTGCATACCAAGTTGGTGTACTATTTATGTTTGGGGTTTAGACACTTGCTCCTAAAACGTCACTTTGCGTTTGTGTAAATAAATTATCGTTACAATTGTACCTCTATCATGTGACGATTGTATTTTATTTTCTCTCTTTTCAGGTTCGTTACATTTACAAGAATGATTTTATCTGTTTGTTTTCTTCTTTTCTTCTCATCGGTGATTTTTGGTGAATATTTATTTGCCGAGTCTGGGACTAAGAAGTCAATGTTACATTTACAATATTTTGTTTAAAGAATGAATCAAAACACCAAAACAAATCAATGTTTTGTATGGTAATTGTTACATATGTTTTCTCTTATGCACTATTGGTACTAGGACTGACGTGGCACAAAGTGTCAAGGTAGAATATCTTTTTCTTTTTGTCTGAACATAAATAGAATCTAACGACTTTCAAGAAATCTTAATTATAATAAATGATTAAAACGGTCGAAATGACTTTGTAGCCGTTTGGTCATGTTTCTCTCGCTTACCGTTTTTTTTTGGCGCAGGCCAACAAGTAAAAACTAGCCGTTACAATGAACATAAACTAAACTTTTGTCTTTGTCTTTTCCTCCGTCACTCGAACCATAATTAGTCTTGGCTCCAACGCTCTCACTCACTCACATTTACCTTTCCTCTCTCACTAAAAATCAAACTTCTCTCTCTACCTCTCACTTTCCCTCTCTCTTTGGTTGTCCTCCAAAAACATAGGAAGAAGAACAAACCAAAGAACTGAAACTCCTGCTCTTCTCCATCTTTCTTCTTCTTCGTTTTCATTTTTTTTTTTTTTCACTGTGATTCTTTGAAATGAATCAGCTTTACAAAAGCCCATTTCTGATTTTTGAAGTTAGTTTCAATTTCTGCACGAGTCTCCTCTTGTGTCTCTCACTATTGTCTGCTCAAGCTGTTGCAGGTGGTAACGGTGGTCACTCCTGGGATGGGATCGTGGTGACACAAGCGAACTATCAGGCACTCCAAGCAATCAAACACGAACTGATAGACTTCACTGGAGTTCTCAGAAGCTGGAACAACTCTGGCTCCTCTGGTGTCTGCTCCGGTGGATGGGCTGGAATCAGATGCCTCCGAGGCCAAGTGATCGCTATTAACCTCCCTTGGAAGGGACTCGGCGGCACTATCTCTGAGAAGATTGGACAGCTTCAGAATCTCAGAAAACTTAGCCTCCACAACAACATCATTGCCGGTTCGGTTCCTCACTCCCTCGGCTACCTCCGAAGCCTCCGTGGAGTCTATCTCTTCAACAATCGCCTCTCTGGTTCGGTCCCAGCCTCGCTAGGAAACTGCCCTCTTCTCCAGAATCTTGATCTCAGCAGCAACCAGCTATCTGGAACCATCCCAGTTACTCTTGCTGAGTCTACAAGGCTCTATAGGCTCAACCTCAGCTTCAATTCACTTTCCGGTCCCATTCCAGTAACTGTAGCCAGATCATACACCCTCACTTTTCTTGACCTTCAGCATAACAACCTCACTGGTTCGATACCAGACTTTTTGGCTAATGGCTCTCACCCTCTCAAAACGCTGAATCTTGACCACAATCTCTTCTCTGGAGCTGTTCCCTTGTCTCTCTGCAAGCAGAGTTCTCTGGAAGAGGTTTCTTTAAGCCATAACCAGCTCTCGGGTGCTATTCCCAAGGAATGTGGAGCTCTTGTTCACCTCCAAAGCCTTGATTTTTCTCACAATTCAATCAACGGAACCATCCCAGAGAGCTTCTCCGACCTTACATCTCTGGTTTCACTAAACCTCGAAAGCAACCAACTCAAAGGCCAAATCCCAGATGCCATTGACAGCCTGCACAACCTGACAGTGCTTAACCTCAAGAGTAACAAGATCAACGGGCCGATTCCAGAGAGAATAGGGAACTTATCCGGAATCCGTCAGCTTGATCTGTCTGAAAACAACTTCACAGGTCTAATCCCTCCCTCTCTAGTCAACCTGGCGAATCTTTCTTCTTTCAACGTCTCCTTCAACACCCTCTCTGGTCCTGTTCCGCCGATTCTCTCCAGAAAGTTCAACTCAAGCTCTTTCGTGGGAAACATTCATCTCTGTGGCTACAGCTCCTCGAATCCGTGTCCTCCTCCTACTAACCATCATCAACCCCTCACAATTTCACCTACCTCATCACAAGAACCAAGAAAACACCACAGAAAGCTCTCGGTGAAGGATATCATCCTAATCGCCATTGGAGCTCTTCTAGCCATTCTGCTTCTGCTATGCTGCATACTACTCTGCTGTCTGATCAAGAAACGTGCCGCCTTGAAACAAAAAGACGGCAAGGACAAGATCTCTGAAAAGACGGTATCAGCAGCTGCCGCAGCCACAGCATCAGCAGGAGGTGAGATGGGAGGGAAGCTGGTCCATTTCGATGGTCCCTTTGTGTTCACTGCCGATGATCTGCTCTGTGCCACGGCTGAGATCATGGGGAAAAGTACTTATGGCACAGCGTACAAGGCTACTCTGGAGGATGGCAATGAGGTCGCTGTGAAGCGGCTTAGAGAGAAAACAACCAAAGGTGTCAAAGAATTCGAAGCAGAGGTCACGGCTTTAGGGAAGATTCGACACCAAAACCTTCTTGCGCTAAGGGCTTACTACTTAGGACCCAAAGGAGAGAAGCTTCTCGTCTTTGATTACATGTCTAAGGGTAGCCTCGCTGCGTTTCTCCACGGTAAGCAAAATCAAAAAACCCTATTTTGGATTTCGATTGATTTTGACATTTTGATTTTGACTTTTGATTTGGGAATTGAAAAATCAGCTCGAGGACCAGAAACCCTAATTCCATGGGAAACGAGGATGAAGATAGCAAAAGGAATCGCTCGTGGTTTGGCTCACCTTCACAGCGACGAGAACATGATCCATGAGAATCTCACGGCCAGCAATATTCTCCTCGACGAGAAGACCAACGCCCACATCGCCGATTACGGACTCTCCAGGCTCATGACAGCCGCCGCCGCCACAAACGTGATCGCAACCGCCGGAACGCTGGGATACCGAGCGCCGGAGTTCTCGAAGATGAAGAACGCAAGCACGAAGACCGACGTCTACAGCTTAGGGATCATCATACTGGAGCTCTTGACGGGGAAATCTCCAGGAGAGCCGACGAACGGGGTGGATTTGCCTCAGTGGGTAGCGTCGATTGTGAAGGAAGAGTGGACCAATGAAGTGTTTGATTTGGAGCTGATGAGAGAGACGCAAACCGTTGGAGACGAGCTTTTGAATACTCTGAAATTGGCGCTACATTGTGTTGATCCGTCGCCGGCTGCGAGGCCAGAAGCAAATCAGGTGGTGAATCAGCTGGAGGAGATCAGGCCGGAGCATGAGGCCGAGATGGAGACGGCGCCGATTGGTTCCAGCGGTGATGTAGCTAAAGAGCCCCAATCAAATGAGGAGGATTGAAGCAAGTTTTTGAAAGCTATCGGTGTGAAAAGAATAAAGAAGAAGGCATACTTATTATACACTAGTTATCAACACATTTATATTTCATTATTCATTTATTCAAGTAATTTGTAGATACAATTAGTTTGAAGTTTGTGTTAGTATATGTAATTCGATTATCCATTTTTTGATTAAAGGAATACAACAATTCATTTTCTGAATTTTCTTCTTTTCCATGAGTACATTTTAAGTTTAACTCAAAAGTTTAGAGAAAAAGATAATTAAAAGATCTCATAAAACATTGAAAAATAGAATCCGTCGATAAATCTTCTTCTACCGATGTTTAGGTTTTGGGTTTTCCTCTCTAACGATTTTATGTCACGACTCACACTCATTCTCGACATCCTCTTTTATTGTAGCTCCTAAACAAGCAAAAAGTGTGTACTCATAGTTTGTCACATCATTTTATTCAATGAAAAACTATGAAATGGTGAAAGTGAGTAAACATAACTCTATACAATGAAATGGTGAAAGTGAGTAAACAAAGCTCTATAGTCTATACATTACAAATTGTGTATTATCAGCAGTCACTTGTTACTTGTAACAAATCTTAGAACTCTTGTCTTTTCGTATTTACCAGACTACTTATAACAAATCTTAGAATCATTGTCTTTTCGTATTTACCAGACTGAAAAAGCTTTGAAAAATATTCGAAATTATATAAAATGAACAGTTTGAGAGGAGACAATTATAAAGAGCGTGTTGTTTGTATTTTACCTTCTTCCTTGTGTAGCCTCGAAGGCTCTGGTGGCATCTTCTTGTTTTTCAAACTCCACCGACAATCGAAAAGAAACTTTGAAAGTTTTCATGTCTATTGACCTAGGTCAAAATGAGTGACAAAGAGAATCTTAACCAGAAAAACAAAATATGAAATCAACTTTACTTAAATTAAATGTCTAGTTTATAAGGTGACAAAACCTTACACTTTGTTGACAAATCATCCGATTAACCTGAGTTTTTGTGGAGTGGTCGCACAATTGCTTGACAAGTTAAACTTTTAAATTTAACCCATGAAAAAAGTTTTTTTTTTTTCTTTCCCTAGTAACAGTGTAAGACCTTTACCATTAATTTAGTAGTATTTAGTTTTAAGTAAAAAAGGTATTGGGGTTTATTATGTGACATATCTCTAATATGTTTCTGTAGATTATTGAATGTAAGTTGTGGTTCAGTCCATGACAATTTTATATCCTCTAGACTTTATTCAAATCCCCTTTTTTTACGATATTAACTACCAAAATTCTCATTTACATCTGTTCTTCTAGAACTACACAATTATTCATAAAGTATCTTGCTAATTTCATTCGGCTTGATATTTTTGTAACCCATGTTGAAAGCTAAACACTCTTGAGTTATGATACGAGACTTGGAAAAGCATATATGATATATGAGAGTTTGCTTGGCTCTGCATTTGTGAGATACAATTTTGAAATTTGGGCGTCTCCGTTAACATTTGCGGTTAACAATTACCCCATGATGTCGTCATTGTCAGTTGAAATATTCTGCAGATTACAGCTTCCCACGGATGATGTCAGTATGTCACTGTCTGTTGCAAAACCAAATTCCCGCCTAACAGGAGAGATAAACAATTTATAAGATCTCATAACACATTAAAAATTAAAATCTTTTACAAAAGAAAACTCTGCCATGAATTCCTCCAAGAACATATATATGATTCTTGTCTCTCTCTAGTATCAATATTCTTTGAAACACCAACAACTGGAATACTGATAAATGATAGATAAAGATAAATGAGTTTGACACAGAATATCCGTCGGATAACATCTTCTTAAGGAGAATTGAATTTCTCCCACAATT
Source organism: Noccaea bulbosa (assembly GCA_900406535.1). Taxonomy (NCBI): domain Eukaryota; kingdom Viridiplantae; phylum Streptophyta; class Magnoliopsida; order Brassicales; family Brassicaceae; genus Noccaea; species Noccaea bulbosa. Next base: position 36,694 of record OVBJ01000457.1, on the reverse strand, counting down.
TTTGGAGGTCACCGGGTTGTCCTTCACGAGATAATAGATCGGTGTAGATTTTTTCTAAATCATCATGACTTTCTGCATTGTAGTAAGTAAAACCCATGATTACATCTTATATATATATCGAAGAATGGATTAAAAAAAAGTATGGCAACATGAACTAAGCTCACTTTAATTAATCCCAGAAGAATTCACGTGAGTCGTGATAACCTTATAAGTTAACCATTGGAGAAAAGCAGATTTATTTATTGTTATTTCCTATCTTATAAACGATAGATCATAGAGGTTTTCGAGTGGATTGTGATGGTCTGTTAGTTTCATCTGGAGATTTGAGTGAGGGATATAAAAAAGTTGTTGGTGGTCCAACTTTTGATGTTTATGATGATACAAATCCAATCCAGGATGCATATGAGAAAGACGAAGAAGCATTATTTCTCTGTTTAGAAGGAGGAAGACACTACAGTTGGGGAGGTCTCCACATCAGAATATGGAAACTGAATTATTGACTTGTCCCAAGAATTTGGTTAAAATCACACACTACTGCCCATGGATGATTCACTATAGGAGAAGATAGTTGAAGTTGAGCAAGTTCATACCAGAACATTTGTCTTTGCGACACTAGACTGAAGCCATAAGCAAAAGAGACTGCGAACCTACATTCTCTAGTTGTAGAAAAGTCCCACAAGGAACAAAATGCGCATACACTTTGTGAAAGAACACCAAGACTATTGGATCCTATACAACTACGATCATGTCGTTTAATGATGATCATAGTTGACAAATCGTACGGGCCTTCTCCATGATGCATGGAGAGTGCATCTTTCACTCTCCTGAATGCATAGGTTGCGAATGTGTTTCAATAAATGCTTAAACAAAGGCTTGTTCGTAACAATAGGGTGTTGTGTTATAGTCTTATAGACTGTTGTGAAAACGTAAATCTTCCTAATTCCTCACTTTAGAACTAGTTTTTTTTTTGTTGTTGTAAAAACAATGTCCTCATTTTATAAATAGGGCTGCAAATAGTTGTAATAATAGCGTAACAAATCTCAGCGTAATCAATGATTAGGCTAATCAATGATTACTAATACTACATTCCATTAAAAACACACCATTTACTATTTTTTTTTATTTTGTGGACATTTTCTTGTACAAAACTCATTTATTCCGCTGAAATTTGGTTATTCTACACAAACACTTAAAAATTAAGCAGCCTAATTTGTTTTTGATTTTGTTCATCTTATTTCTCTAATTGTTTCTCCGCATATTCCTCTTATGCACTACCATTTGCAGCCCTAGGCCCCTAGATATTTTCGCGTATTGCGTAAAGTTTTAACCTAAAACCGTGAACAATAAGAATAATTAAGTAGAACTATAATTATCTATATTCTTAACAAAAAGTCTATATAATTATTTGTATAAATATACAATTAATTAATTTAAAGTAACAACATATATATATATATATATATATATATATATATATTGTTAATAATTAATATTGTTAAAAATTAATATTTTCTTTAAGAAAACAATAAAACGTCAGAAACGACTTAGTAAAAAGCGCTATTTGAGACATTCATGGAAAATGTAAACATAATGCGACTTTGCATGTACTAATATACATGTTGTCATGTCGAGTCGTTAGTTTTTTTTTTTTTATACATTTTATGTTTTTTGGAATAATATATCTTTGTAGTGAAAGGTAGTATGAAAGTATGTGTGACTAATTGAATCATTAATTTTGATTTTTTTTTCTTTGTTAGTATGGACACTCTAAGATGACAAAAAAAAACAACACTATATTGTATATATAGGTAATAAATTTGTATTTGACCTCGTATAAATAAAAAGTTATCAAAATGGTATGAACTTGATAACAGAAAAAACTTAAAAAACTATTTTGGATTTTGTAAATTAACAAAGTACTCTAAAATTTAAACCCAGAACTCTAAATTCAATACTTCAAGTCCTAAAAACTAAGCCATGAACTTTAACTAAACTTAAAAAACCCAAAACTAACCAAAATGATTAACTCTTAATAATTTTATTATTGTGTCAAAAAAAAACTTTTATGCTTGCGCGAGTACCTATGGTCAAGCGACTTATGTCACCGTTGTTCGACTCCGATATTGTCTCCAGTGGGGTTGAATGGCACAGTGAACTCGTGCCAGTGAGCCCTGAACGAAAAGGAGCAATTTACCTTAAAATCCGGAGGTTTTAATACTTATAGAATCAATTGAGTTCCTAGCTGTTATTTTCATTCTATCAAACACCAACATTCAAGAAAATAAGATATATTACCTTGAGATCCTGAAGTTGTGTTTTCTTGAATCTTATGTTCCTTGAAACATATCCTTTTCAAGAAAGATGAAAAAATCTTGTAAATTCTCGAGCTCTTCATATTATTTCGTCTTCAAATGTTTTATCCTCTTCAAATGTTAAGATCTGCGAATTTTTTTATTAACTAATGGAGCCTATTTTCTCTCATATATATCTTTTAATTTGGTAAATGTATTTTTTTCTCTTTCTGATATTCATACCTGTTTTTCCATATATTTCTGTTTTGTATTCAATTTGTATATATGTTAAAAAAAAAAAAAAACTATTTTATATTCGAATTAGATTTTTTTTCCTATTCTGTCTAAGATTACTTTTTAAAAATACATAGATTTCACATTAATGGAAATGTAAACATACATATATATAAAGAAGGATTTTATTTATGAGACATGCATTTCACCCCTAATGTATATAAGACAACTGTTACATGTACATACAAATTGTAACAGATGGAAATAAAATTTTGTTCTTTTTTTTCTTGTTTTAGTGACAAAAGGCCTTTAAGTATATCTGTATATATAAGGTGGAAAGGAACAAATACATGTTAAAAAAGTTTCCCCCTACAAATAGATAGTGCTGTCACGAATAGATAGATTTTTTTCGTGGCTTAAATCTAAAAGTTGTGCATAATTGTATAAAATCGTTTAAGCATAGACTTAGTCACGAATACAGAATACAGAATACAGAATACAGAATGAAAACAGATCTAACTAAAAATAATCTATCTATTTTTAAACAAAGAGCACAGCGAATAGACAAAAGACAAAACCGTTATGGATTCGTAGTTAGTCTAGAGAAGATATTACACACAGAGTCATAACAACACAAACGACGAAAATAAGCTATTGCTGGAGTCTTGTTTAGTCAATCACAGAGTGGATCAGAATGGATGCCTCCTCCGTTGTTGGAGCTGCATCTTCTGCTATATCACAAAGATTAAAAATAATAACTGCAAGTTAATTAATAATTAACCATAATCCATAATCTACTTAAAATGTTTTCGAATTCCAAAACAAATCCACAAGCTAGCTAAACCATTTTTCTTAGATTCAACGCTGGAGACACGGATTTCATCGAAGCATCAATTTCAGGAGTGAAGAATAAGTTCCCATAAACTCACCACAAACTCCATAGGGCCAAAACCTAGATATGACCTACGCATAGTGTTTGCATATATCCGTATATATATCGAATTTACGATTGTAGTACTAGAACTGATCAGATCAGCCCCGTTGATGAAACAAAAGAGCGTACCTGGCAGATGAGAAATAATCTTTTCCAAGATTCCAGCACCTGAGCTCTCTCTCTTCTTCTCATCTTCATCTTCATCTTCACATTCAGATTTCTTAATGTTTTCACCAGATTTGCCGTCTACTGTTGTTGTTGCCCCCATCAAGTTGGATATTAGGTTGTTCAAAATCCCACCGTTAGCTTCCTTTTCTTCTTCCTCTTCTTGTGTTTCTTTATCTTTGTTTTTTTCTGCCACTTCTCTAGAGCGCATAAGGTTCTCTGCTTCTGCAGGAACGCCCTCTTCCATATTTCCTTTTGTTTCTACTGTTTCCTGACCATTATTGGTTCCACCTTTCCTTTGTGCCATTTTAGATTTAGTAAATGATAAACTAATAGTGTTGTATTTTGCCGATGCACAATACAATGAGATGATAATATTGGTAATCCAAAGCCGACCGAAAAGAAACATACTACTCCTTTTCTTGCACAATACAAGGAGTAGTTATCAAGAAATTCCTTTTCTTCTGGTAAAATTATTAAATAAACTAAATTTTGTGACTAAAAGTGGTGGATACGTCAGTCCAGAACACGACACGTCGACTTTTTTAGACAAGCGGTCATGTGGTTTTTACACGTACCTCGTAGCTTGTTGTGCACCAATAAACTTCAATACACGTGTCCACCAATGATATGTGAAGGGAAAAGCGCATTTGTGCCATTGATTTTACCATTTTTACTAAAGATTGATTTTCTTTTTGTCAACGTGTATTTTTTATGATCACACGAAGTTATGGATAAACTCTAGGCTAATCCTCGAAATCAATTAAGAAAACAAACATTTTTACTATTAAAATACCTAAAGTGGTACTCAAACAGAACACTGTATGTCTGTATCACATATTTTACCTCTCTTTTTAGGAACAACAATACATAATTATTCTGAAGCTAGCTAGCTGCATCAGTTTTGGCTGAAAAAGCCTTATATTTGTTTGTACATATATGCTTATTAACCACCACATTGCCTCACGACAAGATATAGTCTCATGAACAGGTAGCTTAATTAATCTCTAGCTATCTTTTGTAATGAACTTGGGTTGCAAGTGAATTTGAGAAGAAGGAGAAAATGCGTTTTTGACGCCACAAATCCTATGCTTAGTGCTGCTCCAAGGCAGCAACACATGCAAGCCACAAGCTTTTGGTGAAAAACAAGATTGCCTCACCGTTGCACTTGCACTCAAATAAGAGAGCTTCTTCTTCCTCCTTTGGCTAGCCGCTGATGTCACGGCTGCTAGAGCCGCTGCGTCCGGCAGAAACCGCTCTATTATGTAACTCGGTGACATGTCTTCGCTTCGCTCTGTGCTCTCCATTGTTAAGTAGCCGTTTGAGTCACCTCCGCTACTTCCATCATCCGATTCCGTAACGCTATCCTTTGGATGTTCCACCATGTCAATAGCTTGCGTGAGAGACAAGACATCGACTGCGTCTTGTTTGTTTTTATGGAAATGTTCGTGATTGTCGCGTTTATTCAGACGCAGCAAACTAGCTGGTGTTAAACTCTGGCTGCAATCTTCGAGATCGCCATTTTCACCATTAACGTGCATCTGTCAAGCAGACAAATCACAAAACCAAAACCAAAACCAATTGACAATTGGAAAAGCTTTTAAAAAAAAAAAAAAAAACACTAGAAAAGTTTATATATATGGTCAAGAGAACGACCAAACCTTCAATCTTGCAGGAGGAAGTTTGAGGCGAGGCGTCTCGGATTCAGAGTCGTTTTTCAAGTGAGACAAGTTCTTGGGCATGCCGGGAGTGGTTTCCCAGCAAAATGGAACAGAAGCTTCCGGACACTGCCCCGGAAGTTTGCCTTGGGTGACATGGCGTTTTGTCGACAAGAAGGGAGCATTGAAGTTTAACCTCCGAGATCGGTTCATATCCATCATTTCTTCAACTGTTAGAAACAATATCATCTGAGGAGGGGGAGATGTTTCTTGTTTGCAGTTCCAAGAAGACAATTTTGTGAGTCTGTGAGAGAGATTTGCTGTAATTGAAAACACCTTTTGTTTATATTTTGTTAGCTGAAAGTTGAAATTTAATGAAAAGTTGTTAAAAGTTTGAAGCTTTCTCGTGTGTGCAAAACCGATATTTGTGGACTCTTTATTGAGTTCACAAGCAAGGAAGAAAGAAAACAAAAATCTCAAGAGGTTGAGAAACAGAGAAGCAGATGAGCTTTTTAGCAAAAGTTAAGTCTCCAACCATGTGATTTTCAAATCTACCATGAAATTAAAACAAAGAGCTTAAAAACACAAAGCCAAAACTAAATTAAGGAGGAGGATTCGAACAAAGATCTGCTTGAAATATTAGGGATACATTTTTTGGAACATGTTGAAATGTATGAATAGTCTCTTTGTTTTCTTGTTTCATGAGGATTAAAAACACATCCCCGGATATGATGCTTTAAGAATCAATACAAGAAACATGTAAGAAAGAAAAAGTGAAGAAAGTTACAGATACAATTACATAACATAATTCCCAGTAAAATAAATAAATAAAAGAAAGAAGCAATAATACATCTAGAAAATAGGACAGAAGAAGAAGTCCAAATTTCACCAGAGGTAAGTTCTTCTTCGTGGTTCTCTTTTTGAACGTATTATCTGTAACAGCAAGAAACACTCTCTGCATCTACTATAGTATCCTCACCAGTCACCCCCCAATAAAACCAAAATTAAAGAAGAAAAATTTATAGATGTTTCTATTTACATGGCTATGCTTCCTTTTTTTTTCTTTTTTCACTCAAACCGAACCTTGTTGATTGCTCAGTTCCTGTTGTGTAGAAGGAAATGAAACAGAGTAGAAGCATACCAGGAGGGAAGAAGAGAAAGAGATTTGCCCACCAAACCAAAATGATAGTTTTGTTTTCTACTTTTGGTCGGTAGCATTTGGTTCGCGTGCTTTGTGGTAGAGATCGAGTGTATCTGCATGACCAGGATCAATACACAATGCTGCTTCACAGTCTTTGACAGCAGATGCTCCTTCTCCCATTGAATCATAGAATGCTGCTCGTAGATGTAACAGCTGGAGATCTGGTTTGAAAGATATCACCTTCGAAAGCTCGTCTATGGCTTCCTGTTCTTTGTGGTCGTCCATAAGTACTGCAACCAAGAGTTCACGTTATACAAAAAGATAGAAAAAGCTCTCTAGTCTTTGCAATATCGAAACATTGATAAGAGCACAAGCTAAAAAGATCTGGCTTCGTAATTGGCGTACCTGCAGCTCTGTATCTGTAAGGATAGGTTCGGAGAGGGTCTAGTTGTGTTGCCAGGCTAAGGTCGCTCTGTGCCATCTCGCGGTCACAATATTCAGAGCGCTTCTCATATGCCGAGGCATTGTTCTGAGCCTTCTCTATTAGCTTTGTCATCTCATCATAAGCAGCTTTACGTTGATTTTTCAGATGATAAACACGAGCAAGACCTTGGTGAGCTCGTGTGTGCTTGATGTTGAGCGCGTTCGTATAGCAATCAGCTGCAAGATCCAGCTTATCACAGTCCACGTATACGCTCCCCAGGTTGTTCAGAGCCTGCAAAAGTAAAGTTCATGATACTGAACCATTCCAAATGGGAATGCGATAAGATATAGTTGGTTCCTGAGATGCAACTACATTCCAGTATCAACAAATTGCTCCAGATACTTTGATCAAAACACAAATCGACTATTCCTAAAACTTAGATTCCAAACTATGGCAATCCAACAGGAAAACAAGCCTGAGAAAGAAATGAGTAATCAAATACTTTGATGAAAAGTGTTGAACTCTTATACTTACTTGTCCCTTACGGAGAGCATCTGAAGGGCACCGAAGTGCTTCTTCAAGGAGCTGGATGACGTAATCTGAGGACTTGGGGTCGAGCGTAGAGTCTGCAAGAGCATAAGCTTTGAGGAAAAACGCTTCGAAAGATCTTTGTTGAGATATGGACTCCTCAGCCTTCGCCAGGGCTTCCTCGCGGTGGCCTGTATCATACAATATCCATCCTTCATACACAAGCCTCTCATGCTTCAACTTTGAATGGTTTCGAGCTAGCCTTAGACTACGCATCGCTGCCTTTTGACAATTTAGCCTGTCAATAATGCAACCAGCACTTTGTTAAATCAATTATGATCCAACACAACATTCACCGTAAAAACAAAAAGGCCGATAAGAAGTTATTATACCGTAGCAGAAGAAGAGACTGTCTGAAGCGTAAGAGACTATTCCCTGGATCATTTGCAAGCATATCATGAACAACTGCTAGAGATCCAATATCATCCACGGAAGACCAATGATCAAACAGCTGCATCCAGCAATCAGCCTGGCTCCGCTGATGAGCCAACGGACGGAGCAACTCCACCATATGATCAGCAGGGATCTTCCAGTTAAACATCAAAAAATTCGGCTCCAGTGTCAAAAGCGCCCGGATATCTTTCAAAGCACCTTCGTAGTCCTCCTTACCTATAGAAATCCATGCTCTCATCTCAAGACAGTCAGAAGAGGCCTTGAATCCAAGAATCTTGTTCAGCTCAGAGATAGCAGCCCCAAACTGGTTCTCCTCCACCAACGCCACTGCCCTGAATTTGTAGGGGAACGTCAAAGTCGGGTCTAACTCGGTAGCTGTATCCAAATCAAGCAGCTTTTCTTTACCACTGCAATACAAGGACCTCTCCTGGTGCATCCACCCAGTAGCCGTGTGATCTGAGATCAGCGAATTGATGATCTTGTAAGCCGAGTACCTATGGTCACGCTTAAACTTCGACCTAGCAACACCCACAAGGGAGTAAAGATGACCAGCTTCAACCGCTGCGTTAAACCATCTCTGAGCATCCTTATATTCTTTCCTCTCAAGCATCACCACCCCTAACTGGTGGTAGGCAAGCTGTTTCTCCCAATTCTCCACCGCGCATTCAACCAAACGCTCCAAAAGCATCACGGTTGTGTTGGATTTCATATCATCTTCCATAGCAATCTGGCTTAAGAAGAAGTATAATGCAAAAGAAGCATGGCCAAGAGCCGCAAGTCTTTCCCTTCCCTCGACGCTGCAGAAGATCTTTACAACGTTTGGATTATGCATCGAGCTCGGCAATTCCCTGAGAAAAACTTGGAGACAAGCTGCCACAAGAAGATACGCAGCTTCCTCCAATCCATACTCGATCAACAACATTGCCTCGTCCAGGTTTTTAACAAGACATGCCAAATGCGAATCGCAAGCCGATTTCAATTCGTCGCAGCAGAAACGATTCGCAAGCTTGAGGAGCTCCAAGACGACATTAGGAGGGAAGTTATCTAACCTGCTGGTCCTGCTGAATATCTCCGCAGCTCTCATCCCTTCCACAGAGATTCCGTTTTGCGTGAAATTGATCGTCCCTCGTTTCGTCTCTCTGAATCCTCCGTAGAGCATTGACTTAAAAGGTCTCGACAAAGACGCGATTTTGTACCTTACGCAACGAACCTCTTCGTCCCCGATACAGAAGGACATATCGTAGTCTACTTCCTCGGAAGTCGAACATTCGGGAACATCACAATCATCGTTCATCTCTAACCTGGAAGATCCGGAGCAGATACATGGATCGTAGACGGATTCCGGGTCGTACCCGGAAACAAGAGTCGCCTTTGGGCATTCCAAGTTTCTGCCGCAGCAATCCATTGAGGTTGTTCCGATCAGCTCATCCTCCCTCCGCTCGTATCGGAGCCACGAAGCTAAGACCACTTTCGCGTGGACGTCCACGGCGTGCTGCCTAGACGATCGGAGACTCCGCCGGAAAAGTTTCGGATCAGATAATCCCCGGAATATGGCGCATTGTTCTAAATAGGCCCCGGATTTCTCGAACTGCGTGCAATTGTCGACCCGACGGTAGACTTCGGCCATCTTCTCGATCAAATCGACGAATTTCAGGCATGGATCGATTTGAGGTTCAAGCAGATCCGTAACGGGGAGTCCGAACGGGAGGAGCGACTCAGGGGACACGACGGTGTTTGCTTGATTCGGAGCCGTGTATGACCGGCTGGATTTAGATCGGACGGAATTGACACGGAGATGATCTTGAAGGTGTTGTAGGAACTTATCTCCGACTCCTCCTCCTCCTCCGGTGCCTCCGCCGCCGTTACCAGGCGGAGGAGGCGGAGTAGGAGCCGATGGATTAAGTGCATATACTTGTGTGCCTTTACAACCTTCTGCAAGCTTCAAACTTCGCATTGTGGTGAATAGATTGTGCTGCATCTTCAATCAAGCAAAACCCCAAATCGAATTTGGAGGAAAAAACAAAAATTTAAATTCATTTCCCCAAATTCCGAAGATCTAAACAAAAAAAAACAACAAAATTTACAATCTTTCCGTCGCCTCCAGGGAAATTAGTCGGAAATCGGGAGATTAGATCGCGGGAAAGGGAAACTCAATTTTTTTTCTCCTCTGTTTCAAAAAATGTTTCACTAATTTTCGTTCGTCGCAGAAAAGTTAACGAAGATAGCTTTGCCTCTCCTTCCTCTCCTTCTTCTTCTTCTTCTGGGGAATCGTGTATTTGCAGTGTAAGTTTCAACGTTTCATCGATCCGGTTCGTTTTTTTTTTTCTTTTTTTGGTTTCCCACTAATTTACGAATCTTTCCGTAAAAATAGAGAGAGGTAATAGGAGGAAGAATCTTCCTCCGCTCGATCGCTAGCTATCTGGTTTTTTGTTTGTTTTTGTTTTTTTACCCTTCTGTTTCAGAGAGTCATGCGATCTAATAATGCAAAATTAAATTATTATTTTTGAAAACAAAGTTATGTTTGTTTGCGGCATCTTTACTTTTTTTATTCGGGGGTTTTTTTGCTTTTATTTTTGTCCTCTTGTCAGCTTTGTGAAATTAGCTGATTAGTTTTTTTATTGCCATTTCTCGTTTAAGCTCAAATTATCCTCTTCCAGACTTCCATCTATAAAGACGTTATTAACTGCCATTTCTTAGATTTCGCGGCACTTTTTTTTTAACATCTCCAAAAGGTCTTTATTTTACTTTTGACAGTTTTTTTTTCTTTCTAACGATTGCTTTTGACAGTTGATCCTCACTTTTCTTAGCTTACTTGTTTGTTGTTTCGTTACAATAATGTTCCCTTTTATTTTTTGTTGTTTCGTTACAATACTTGTTTATTCTTTGTATTTCGTTTCCACATTTTGGTGTTTCCTCTGCTTTCACTAGAACTGTTGTTAACCATTGGATTTGTTTTTTTGTCAGCTAAGTATAAAATCAATAAAACCAATTATGGGTTATGGGTTAACATTCTCGTTAAAACTATGATGTAATTTTTCATTCTTTTACCGTCAAATTCTTCTAGTTTTTGTCTACTAGTCGACTAGTATTAAATTCCAAAGATAGCCACCATAAATCTGTCAGAATCTTCCACTTACATAAACAAATTTTCTGCAGAGATTCGTTGCTATAGTTTGTATTCATAATCTAAAGTCTCTTTATCCCCAAATTTCTTGTTGAGGCTATCACATACGGATGTGCGTGTCCATACATCAAAATCATATTATTTGCTGTATTTTTCTCTAAAATTAACAAGTATGGTACTGATACAAAAACATAAGAGATTGGTATTTTATTGAAATTATATTTTCTGACAGAACATAACAAATGGCGAGGAAAAAAATAATACTATATGTGCTGTTAGATAGCCGGCAAATGGCTTATGCCACCCACATTGTGCGGCGAAGTCATGTCAACACGTTTTACTGTTAATTTCATATATATTTAAGCTTAAGGAAGTAATCGTAATTAAATCTGTGCTAAGTGTATGATTAAGTCTGATATTGCTGGTGATTAGTTTGTGTGATGGCATAAGAATTTTATATGAATAAATATAATTCCTTGAAACATATAATTGAGGATGAAACTTGAGGTCATGTGGGTGAGACAGCTAAGAATGTCGTTTAGGGTAAAGAATGGAATTTTATCCAAAAGCACGGATCGTACTATATACACTTTTTGCACATTACCACCTAAATCACTTATCTATTTGTCTATGTCCCACCTTCTATTTCACATTTCTCGTTTCTTTTTTTCTTACTATCCTCCCAATAAAAACATATTTGTTTAATGTTTTCACTTACACAAGTTCTGCATAAAGTTGTCTTTAGTGCTTATCTGCATACGCATACCTATCAAACCAGTGTTTCCGGTTTAGTCAAGAATCATTTTGGTGGAATTTGTTTGATTCGCAGCAATTGTTTTTTTCTGAAAGACATATACCAGATATGGAAAAGCTATATTATCATGTATTATGGAGCTGGTATAAGTCTAGGTTAATTCTGGCTAAATGTTTTGAGGTCTTGTGAATTTTCAGGCTAGTAAATTTTAAACCTTATAAGTTATCTAATCAGAATATTTTCTTTGATTTTTCTAAGAAAGTAATATAGATTATGAGTTTGATTCTGGACACTAAACTAAGGCTGTTGTTTGATCCTGCATTTGGAATTTAAGATTGGATGCTCAACATCCAAAAGCCATTCATTTGATCAAAACCGATGAAATTTATTTTGAGAGAATAATACAAATTGAACCATTTAACCATCATCGTTCCGTCAAATATCTGAAAAACAAACTTTACGAATCAACCCATTTAACAACTTGGTCCATCAAATTCAAATGGGTTAACCCAATCCACACATTACTCGTTTAACCCCCAATTCGTTTGGGTAAAATAGACCGGACCGTACAAGACATTAAAGTCTTTTGAACATTTCACACAAAACAATTTTTCAGATTCAAATACTACCAAAAATTATATAAACATTTCGAGGATTAAAACCGATATTTTAATGGTCATTTCCCCATTTAACAAAAAAGTTTAAATAGAACAAGCAATTCTTATTTTCCTGGCAACGTGGCGATAATCAAATGTCAGTCAAATTTCTCCCAATCCTGAGTCACATTAGCAGAAGGCGAAGCTGGCGGAGGGTTCAAGCTTCCCACACCGTTCCCAAACGATTCCCACTCAGTGCTTACAGCTGCTGCTTTGCTCTGATCCACAAACGGATTCGAACATCTTGCCTTCAACCTATCCACAGCCTCCTGCAACTTTTGGACCCTACGTACCTGCAACACACACACACACCCCAATCAATCTATATCTATGCTTGGTTTAAGTGACATAGTCACTGAAGTCAGAAGATGGATCTCAAGCGATTCAGTTGAGCACAACACAAACGCCCCAAATCATAAAGTTTCTTTACCAAAGTCTCTACATTTACAATCAACTCAACAACAGTGATATACGGAATCCAAATGTATCATTACCAAAGACTACATTTCGAACGTTGCAACTCATCCCAATGACTAACAATTCATATGTACACAATGTATGTAAGTATATAAGCAATATATTTCTGAAAACTCATATTTTTTCACTTCCATTAACACTCTTATCGTGTACACATGTTAATTATGCACACAGATGAAGAGAGGAATGAATGGTCTGGAGGAAACTAACCTCTGCCTTACGCAGTACTCTAGCTTCCCCTTCTGCCTCGATACCATCCAATTTGAGCAACTGCCTCATGAGAAACTCTGCAGTCATGTCAAACTCCTCCACTTTAACTTTCGTCCCTCCATTCACAGCAACTTCTAAAGCAACAACCTGAATTTCAAAACAAAAATTTAGCTTAAACACAATCCCTTTTTTTTTTTTCTTTTTCCTCTACTGTCAGTAACAACCAAAAGATGCATTTGTAAAACCTCACGTTATCCGAGAGCTTATCGACCTCATCCATGACTGCGGTAACAGCAGAAATAGCCTTTGCCATCTCTTCGGTCATCACTGGAGGCTGCTCAACTTGTTCCACTTTCTTATTAGGCTCCTCCACGAGAACAACCTTAGACGCATCCTTAACACCAGCAGCTTGCAATTGCTCAGCATCATCCCTCTCAACTCCCCTGAACAAGATCTTCAGCTCACTAGGCTCCAAACCAGTTTTCTGGACAAGGGCTTTCTTCAGATCCCCTGTTATCACATTCAAGCCTAAAGATATCAATCTTACACTACATTAACACAAGTTGAGAAATTTCACTAGCCTCTAATGTCGCTAAATCCTCAGACTCGGATTACTTGAAATTTCAAGTCGATGGATCAAAATAAACCATCATTTTGCTAAACTCGACGACGGAGAAATGGTGGGAGTGATAACGAGAAACGGATCGGGAAATGAGCTGCTGAAGAAAAAAGAGTGTTTTTTTTTACCGAAAGTGGCGTGAGCAGAAACATGAAGATCATGGTGGGAAGAGCCATGGGAAACAGTAATCCTGATCGTCTGACCGAAAACGGCGGAAGCAGAATCGGGATCCTGGAGAGGTTGGTCAGAGGAAGCAGCGTCGTCTCTTCGCTGGACGAGCATACCACCAGGTCTCACTTCCCACTCCGAATCGTCGATCGAATTGTGCATCATCGTTTTCGAAAAGAGATTCGTGAGAAAACCCCTTCGAGCACAAAATTAGGGTTTTCGCAGGGTGCGGAAGCTTTCTTCACCTCCTCATGCGATACAAATTCTCCGGATGTCAGGGTTTTCAATTTCAAATTTTCTTTTCTTTTTCTTTTTTTTTCAGTAATTCGATTTTTTAAGGACCTTGGGGTTATTGGGAGTGGAAAAATATCTCGAGAAAAAAAAGGAACAAAAAATCTCAACATACAAAGCAAAATATGCATTTGTGTCGCTATGAGTTATTACTTCAGATAAATATGTTATGTGTATACTGTATGGTGTATAAGAAGACTTGATATGTTCTTGAAGTTTACAGTATAAAATAGTTCCGTAGGAGTAAAGAGATAATATTGTATTCAAATGCTGATGATTCCATAAAATTCATTCAAAACAAATGTGAAACAATGAGAGTTGGTATATGATCATTTGCTTGACATCAAGATTAAATTATTCATTCGACTGTGTGTTATTATACCACCACACACCAAAATATCTGAGAACAACTTCGATTTGAACATCCAACAGACTGGACCAGATTAAAGGAGTTGTACCAGAAACACTAACTGTGGCAGGATTTGAAGCAAACGGACCGGGTTGTCGAAAAGGACTGTCCCGCAGGTCGGCAAAACCACCAAAATAATAATTGAAAAGATCTATGGCCTATAGTTTTCAGAGCAAGTAGTGTAAATGGGTGGTTTCTCCCATTTTACCAAGCACACAATAGCAGCAATCGAACGATTTGGCAAGTCTCTGGAGCTGATGGAAAGTGGACATGGCAGAGACAAATACCGTGATGGTTTCATTCCTTACTCAATAGTCAGTTTTTGATGACTAAATCACATACCAACCACAAGAAATTGTCAATGCAAGCGAGAGAGAGAGACTGATGCAAATGTAGAGATGAAACTAAACATGCAAAAGCAATAGAGGGACAACCAATGCTACAATTATAGTAGTTGGTGCTCAAATACCAAGCCCAAGCAAAGCTAACGCAGAGGCCAATGCCATGATTCTAAGCCTTAAATCTTTTAAATCCAACAGAGCCTAGAGGTAAGAACTTGAAATCTTCAGAGCCAGAATTGCCTGGTTGGAGCATAAGATACACTGAACTAACCAACAACCATCTTCCATATTGTCAATAACCATATACGACGATCTTGAAACATCCAGAACGACAAAATTATGAAACTCTGGAAAAAATATATGCGTGTTTCAACTCTCTTGCTAATAGTACCTACTTCCTAGTAATGATAAGAAATTATAAGATTAAGGTGACACAAAAATTCTACTTTGGTAATAAGCTTACAATTATAAACCCGAGACCTGGTCAAGCTGATACTAGCTAGCTTCACTAGATAAATCTAATCTCTGTGCAGAAACCACAAACAAAACATCCAAAAACACCAAGAACCAAGCAGTAAATTTGATCCCTCGTAAAAGTGTTATCTTTATTTGATCGATACAGCAAGAAAAAATAGATTAGCCTAGCTTTGTGGGACCAGACAAAGCTAATGTATTGTGTATCTCGTTTCTTCTCCTAATACAGAGCCAAAACCAAATCCCTCAGGAATTTATATTCCGATCCTCCTACTCTTTTTTTCCAGAAACAATTATAATAAAATGAACAATACCCATCAAATGCTCGAACTTGAAAGATCAGAATGAAACTATACCATCTACGCAGCCACTTTAGCCGCTTGTTCAGTCGCCTGATTCGCTTCAATAATCTTCTTATTCTTCTCAATCGCCGCCGCAACCTCCTGTGGCATATACTTTTCGTCGTGCTTAGCCAGAACTTCCGTCGCCGAGAAGAAACAATCGAGGTTCCTTGCTTTCTGCGAAACTGGTTTTGTGGAAACCTCCTTTCTTACTTCATCAGTATACGGCTTGATGAAACCTTCAACCACAACGGAGTGACCTTCCCTGAACAGATCCGGCAAAGATCCTTTATACCTGACCAGAATATCAGTGATCAGATCGGTAATCACGAACTCCATCTCCTGAGACGCCGCAGGCTGCGCGACGCTTCCTTCTAGGACCAGACCTCCGAGCCTAAACTTGTTCTTCGTCGGATTCTCCGCGAATTTCTCCATCGCGTCGGATGGCGTCAGGTAGAAGACAAGCTGATCCTGGAACTGATTGAGTACGATCACCACGAAACCGGCGATGCAGCTGAAGGTAAGGGCGTAAGTCCATAGACGGCGATTCTGCATCTGACGCGCCCGAGCTCCTATGTCAACCTTCTTAGGACGTGTTGGGCCGCGACGGGCGATGGAGTAAGATCGGAGGAGGGTCAGGGAAGACAATCGAGATAGATCTGGTGAGGTGGTGGTCAACGAATAGAGAATCGGCGTCGGAGATTCCAAGGGTGGTGAGATTTGAGGATGTCTTTGAATAGATCGAAGGATCTGAGAACTCCGTCGGAACATGAACCTCGCCGCCATTTCTGGATTTTGGGAGTCGCGGCCCGAATGATTGATTATTCCTCGAGAATTTTCTGGTGGAAATCAAATTTCCGGGAAAGTGAGAGAGGTTTATGGGTTTTTCTCCTTCGACGAGGAAAAAAGGGAAAAGGAGAAAAAAAAAGATACTAGCCGCCCAGTGAATCACGATGGACAACGTCAAAAACCTCTGTATCAGGTAGAGGGTTTAACTAGTCATAAGAGCGCCAATCAGAAATCTTCCCATAGAATATTTCACCAGTGAGTACAGTATTTTTGTCTGTCACATTCTACAAGCAAGAATGTCGTAAAATGGACCTAATGTACTTTACGGCGTATTTTATTCACTCATTGGACCAAGTATGAGTTCAAAATTCCGTGTCAAATTCACTGATGACTTTTCTCAATATATGATTATCGACAGTGCAGGTGATCAAAGTGACTGGGTCTTTTATCTTCGACAATATAAGGTTTACCGCTTGGAACTTGCAAATCAAGAGTTGTCTGGTGCAATCAAGCTAGGAGATTGGTTGGAATGACGAACTATATTGCAATCGAGA
Organism: Noccaea bulbosa; assembly: GCA_900406535.1. NCBI lineage: Eukaryota > Viridiplantae > Streptophyta > Magnoliopsida > Brassicales > Brassicaceae > Noccaea > Noccaea bulbosa. Next base: position 19,659 of record OVBJ01000457.1, on the reverse strand, counting down.
TATTGGTTTGAACGGAATGCATGCTTGGCTACCAAATCATGAAAGCATTATTTTCTTTGATTCGAGAGTGAGATAACAGTATTATGACCCAAGCCAAGCAGAGCAATAAATCAATATTCGGAGGCAGCTTTGGATAACAGTATTCAGACAAGGGTTTGTGCCAAAAAAGACAAGTTGATAAGTACTTTTTGTTGTTTTTTTTCTTTCTTTCTAAGAACTCTCTGAAACCCAAACATACAAAGAAAGAGGTACCTCAAAAGTTCCAAAAATTCTTTAAAAGAAACAAAAGAGAGACATTCTTATTCTTGAGCATCACTGGTAGCTTCCATTGGCTCAGCCTCCGTTGAGGCCTCCCCTTTCTCTCCTGCCTTCTTGGCTGCATAACATTCATAAGCCATCGTGAATCTTTATTTCTCAAACATCAATATGTGGTTTCTATCATGTCGTAAGAGACTTCACATTTTGTATCTAGCGTCATACCTTTCTTCTTCTTTCCACCACCCTTCTTCTTCTTGATGCCCAAGGCCAACCACGCTTTGATCGCAGGGTCTTCAATGGTCTTAGTAGTCTGAAGCTCCTGAAGTGCATGTGAAGTGATTCTATCGGATCCATTTGGCATCAGCAAAACTGTGAACTTAATCTGTGCAACAAAATCACCTGTTCAAAAAACAAAACATAACATGAGTCCTGACGTCAAGATTCATTAAAAATGAGGGTTATGGATCAAGGAACATTCATCATCCTTACCAGGTTTCTCGTAAAGAACAGGGTATGGTTGCAAATGGCCATGGTTCACACACTCCACAAGTCCAAGACGTGCCCTCTTCTCCTCGAGTGACCTGAATGGATCGTATCCAACATGCAAAGTTAGTATATGTGATATAATATTTTAAACGATACCAAGTACTTGAGAAGGTACAAAAGACACCTTGCAGTGAAAGGCATGTGGGGGAATTTCTCTTTAATCTCGCTGATTATGAATCTGGAGGCCTTCATCTTCAACTGATAGTTAACGCTCTCATCTTTCCTGTAAATAGTTGTTTGCTTCTCGTCCAATAGCTTTGGCTGCAAATTCAAAGATAGTCAGAACAGTGGCGATAAACGAAGCTATGCAAATGGTCATCAAGATGAAATCAATAAAAGCAATTACCTTGCCATCACCAGTGCTTGCCACAATGTCTATTGCATAGACTTCGTTCTCTTCAAATTCCACATCATCAACCCTTGTTTCTGGGTTGGATACACTTAGGACAACCTTGCTTCCATCTATCACTTTCTGCTTCATCTGGTGGGAAAGAACCCCTTCGACAATTTTGCAGTCATAAGCTTCAGCCACCTTCTGAATAGCTTCAGTGACAGCATTGTTCTGCCACATGACCAAAAAAGAGAGAGTTTCAGACGTCTTGAACGCAGTACTTTGTAGGGTTAAACAGTAAATAACTAGTTCATATACAATATCAAAAAAACTATGACATAAAAGCCTCATTTGGATGTGAATCTATAGCGTTTTTAGTGAAGATTCATCATTGGGGAAACACAAATGAGAAACTTATCAAGAATCAGCAAACCAATATCTGCTTCAAGAAACATTTAGCAAAAAAAGAAGAAAATCAAAAACAGTAAGATCATTTCGGCAAAGTTGCCACCTCTTACAGTCAGTCTGGCGAGGGACCCTACTAAAAAAAAGGTAGAATTTAAAAAGTTCCCATCAGAGTAACTATGACATAAAAGCATCATATGGATAATAAATCCATAGCCAACAGTAAGTATTCATCATTTGGGGGTTTGCAAAACCTTTTCAATCATTCAGGAACCAAATAAAATGCTAAAAGCCTATAAATTTTCAAGTTTCGTGCACTATATAAGTAACTGGTTACCTTCTTCCCAGGACGTACGAGCCTCAAAGCAACTTCAGCGGCTGTGTTTGCAGCTGCAATAACATCAGCTTTGCGTCCAGTAATAGGTCCTTCTTGAAGAACATGTGTGTGGGCAACAAGGGCAATAAACCCATCAATGTGACATCCCATATCACTGTAATGAAGAAAGACAAACGGATGAGTCACACAGACACATTTAAAAAAACACAAAGCCGTTTCTAGAAGACAGCTTACATTTTCACCATGTCACCTTCTTCCAACACTGACTCATCACTGGCAAGAGGAGAGAAATGACCTACAATGTTGTTCACAGAAAGGCATGTAGGAAAAGCCACACCTCGTTCAATCTTCTTCTTAGCATTCTTGTACATGCTCGCCGTTTGCCTTTGTACAACAACAAAAACGGAAGAAAAAGAAAACAGATATATGAGTATGATAAAATCATTATAAGGAGCACAAGACAAGGAAAATCGAATGAAATATCCTCACTCTTTGATAAAAGCATCTCCTTTCTCGCAAATATCGACAATCTTAGCTTTTGGCTTGCATTCAGCTAAGACAACCTGCAACGCCTCTGCAATTCCAACACAAAAGGCAAAACAAATAATAAATACAGAGAACACTAAGGAGGAAAAAATCGGGAACAAAAACGTAATCCGAATCGGAAATGGATAAAATAGAAGGAGAAAGAGGGCATTACTGTTGACGATCTCAGCGGCGGTCTTGTATTTGGTGACAACTTCAGGAGAGGAAAGATCCAGCTCCTTCTCGTCTCTCTCATCGTCCGAACTCATCTCTGGCGAATCTCCAAGATTGAAAAAACAGGCAGCAGAGTATTAGGGTTTAAGAAATGGGCAAAGGTGGAGCGATTGGGGGAAATGATGAGAAGAAAGATGAAGTCTGGCTCAAATAAAGGGCACTAGGGTTTTCCTTTGTGTCCTCTCTTCTTAACGGCACCGTTTTCGGACAATTGCTGTATACATTCCAATTCGTTTCTCTTTTACTCCAATATGGGCCGAGTGAAGGCTGTTTCGAGATTACGTAAATCGGCCCACAGTAAGCCCATCTTGAGTCTATATTTATCAACACTCTTAAATTTACCAGAAATTGACTACCTTTTGCCTTTTGGTGGTGATCATTGATCAAGAAGAAAAAAGAATGATTTGGGTTTGATTTGAGGAACCGATAGTATTTTCAGCCATTGGTTAAATGAGTTTTATGTACATTTTAAATACCACGATCACTGTATCTATCCTTAAAACATATTTTGATTTAGACTAGCTAGTAGTCTAGTACAACACATAACATTTGGGTGGATCACCTAAATCAATATGGTACAAGAATCAAATAAAAATGCCAAAAGTAGAGAAAAATCTCCATATATTTTTCTGAGTGATGGTAAGCCATCCAACTAAGTTATTATATTTTACGTATTATAAGTTTCTCGTAAAGGGAAATCCCACATTGTGGGTGGATAATTATCATGGTGTGTCTTGGAGAGACAGAAAATGGATTAAGCTAAACTGGAGTCGTGTCAAGCAGCTCGTTAATAACTGTAGCAAGTTGACTGAGTAAGCATCAACGTGTCGTGTCCACACAGCACACTCTCTCTGGTCTGGCCGCGTCTTCTTGTCCACGTAGCGTACCTCACTTTTCCATTCTTTTTGTTTCCCCTGAAACGGAAACCTTTCTATAAATATGAATATTACGTCGTTCGTATCTTTGTCGGAGTCTAAAACCAGTTAAGAGCTCTAAATCCTTATAAGTAACATCGTTAGTTTTTCTTCTCTTCAAAATGGCGTCAGAGCAACAAAGCCGAAGAGAGCTTGATGAGAGGGCCAAGCAAGGAGAGACCGTCGTCCCAGGTGGAACCGGCGGCAAAAGCCTCGAAGCTCAAGAGCATCTCGCCGAAGGTATTGCCTTAGATTACAACTTTGCCACTCTTTTTATCTTTTGGTCTTCTAAATACATTTATGTGACTCACAATACAAGATTGATCTACATGCTACGTGAATATAAACTAATGTTTGCTCTAATCTTATATTCTTATTAATTATAATGTCTAAGAAAGATATATCTAATTAAATACAAAATGAATGTCTTACATGAGCATAATTAACTTTTATCTTCATACTTTCATGACCTAAGGAAGGAGCAAGGGAGGGCAGACGAGGAAGGAGCAGCTAGGCCACGAGGGTTATCAGGAAATTGGTCACAAAGGAGGAGAGACGAGGAAGGAGCAGTTAGGGCACGAGGGTTATCAAGAAATTGGTCACAAAGGAGGAGATGCCAGGAAGGAGCAGTTAGGGACCGAGGGCTACAAGGAGATGGGTCACAAAGGAGGAGAAGCGAGGAAAGAGCAGTTAGGGACCGAGGGCTACAAGGAGATGGGTCACAAAGGGGGAGAGGCGAGGAAGGAGCAGTTAGGGACCGAGGGTTACAAGGAGATGGGTCACAAAGGGGGAGAGGCGAGGAAGGAGCAGTTAGGCACCGAGGGTTACAAGGAAATGGGACGTATGGGAGGGCTCAGCACAATGGACAAATCTGGTAGAGAGCGTGCGGAGGAAGAAGGCATTGATATCGATGAGTCCAAGTTCACCAACAACTGATAGTATTACTTGCTAGCATAGTAGTATCCGCTGCAACATTCTGTAGTAGCTAATCTGAATAAATAACCTTACTAGGTTTGTGGTTTGCAGCGAGGGTCTTAGCTGTCAGGGGTATAATGTAATGCGTCTAGTTTTGTTATTATTATGTGTGTAATGCTAGGCTTGTTGTACTAACGGTAAGGTTGCACCGCTCGGAAGTTCTTGGAGTTTTTTGGTGAGGGTGCAATCAAATAATATGCGGTTATGGTTCGAAATGTTATTTTACTCATTGCCACTTACTAAAAGGTGTGACAGTATCGAGCCTCCTCAACATGCAACGAGAGGCTTGAAAATGCTGAGATTACACATAACTTATGTTTGGTAAGATGACACTAGAAAACCTGATTGGGGCATACCGCATACGGTTTGAGGTACGATGTTGTTGGTTAGTGTATTTTGAAAAGTACGCGTGTTTTGTTGTGTGGTACTAATTAGTTGAGTAGTATTTTCAAAAGTACTTGTTCATTTTTTCGTTGGTTTCAAACGCTAGTCTTATAAGACAAGTAGCATTCAAAATTATTTGAACTAACATAAAACCCAAATTATAGAAGGGACGTCAAGAAAAGCAAAAAAGAAAAGACAGCATACGCGTACAGCGATTAGAATGAATTTCACTAAACTTANATTTTTCCCCCCCCCCCCCCCAAAAAAAAAAAAAAAAAAAAAATGGTTACAAGAGTTGTATTTAGTCATGGTAATTGGTACTTACAATTATCTTAAGACTAGTACGATGACGCCAATATCTTTTTATCGACCATCCATGCATAATATCATTGAGTTTTGTAATTTTGGTTTGTCTAAAAATATTGAGCAATTGCGAAATGGAGCTAAATCAACCTAATTTAACGAACTCCTTATCATGAATCCAAAATAAAAACCCTCAAATTCAAATCTGGCGTATTTTGTTGAAATTGACTTTCATCTAAATCGAGCTCAAGTAAATTGATTATACATTTTAAACTATATGTTATTCTTGGTTGTGGTTATATTCCCCCTAATAGTTGTGGTCATTTAAATTCATTGTAATTGAGAAATGAGAATTATTGTCTCTTTACTTTTATGTCTCAGCGTAACGTTTCGGTAACCGGCCGTTTTAAATTTTAACGTTATTGTGGACAGAGGGTCGATATCGTTTTTAGATTTTTAGTTAAAAATCCACACGTTTTGGGTAATTATTTATCTTGATACGTTGGGAAAATGGATTAATTAGCTAAACTGAACATCGTGTCAAGCAGCTCGTTGATAACTGTAGCAAGTTGACTGAGTAAGCATCAACGTGTCGTCTCCACACAGCCCACACTCTAAGGTCTCGCCGCGTCTTCTTGTCCACGTTGCACCTCACTTTGCGATTCGTTTTGTTTCCCCTGAAATAGAAACTTTCTATAAATGTGAATATTACGTCGTCCGTATCTATGTCGGATCATAAAACCAAGTACTGTAAGAGCTTTATATATCCTTAACTACATATCGTCCGTTGGTCTTTTTAAAAGAAAAAAAAATGGCGTCAAAGCAACAAAGCAGAGAAAAGCTTGATGAGAGGGCCAAGCAAGGAGAAACTGTGGTTCAAGGTGGTACCGGCGGCAAAAGCCTCGAAGCTCAAGAGCATCTCGCTGAAGGTATTAATTTGCCTTAACTCACAACTTTGCCACTCCTTTTTTCCCTTCGTTTTTGCTAAATATCTAAATTCTAGACCCATCTGACGTTGATATCTTAATGTTAGACTGATCTAGGCCTAAATGTTTGCCATAGTTATCCATGGTTTTATGAAACATATGTACATACACTTTGATATATCTTATCATTTTAGCTAACGAAATAGACCCATTCAAACACCTCCGTTTTACGTGAATATAAACTAACCTTCATGCTTTCTTGAAATTATGTATGCACTCATCAGGGAGGAGCAAGGGAAGGCAGACAAGGAAGGAGCAGCTAGGAACTGAGGGTTATAAGGAGATGGGACGTGAAGGAGGACTCAGTACAGTGGACAAATCTGGTGCAGAGCGTTCGGAGGAAGAAGGAATTAAAATCGACCAGTCCAAGTTCACCAACAAGTGATAGCACCTAGCTAGTAATGTCCGCTGCAACAATCCGTAGTAGATAATCTGAATAAGTAACCTCCTAGGTTTTGTGGGTTGCAGGCTTGCAGCGAGCGTTTTACAAATTAGGGTTAAATGTAATGCGTCTAGTTTTATTTCCATATGTATGATATAACTACGCAAGGCTTGTACTGACGGTAGGATTGTACCGCTCGGAAGTAATTGGGTTTTTGGCGAGGGTGCAATCAAATTATATTTGCTGTTGTTTTCACTCATTGCTATTCAACGTGTTTCAACATGCAACGAAAGACTTGAAAATATTGATTCCCCACAGAAATTCTCCAATCTTTCTAACTTGCATTACAGGTTCTCTATGAGCAGCACATGCACGCACAGCGATTACAATAGTTACCTGATTGGGATAAGGGGTAACGACAAGAATTGTTTCTAATGATGGTACATACACTTTACAATATCTTAAGGCTAGTCGATGCCACCACTTTAACAGGTTTGTGGTTCGCAATAGCACATTTGCTGTCACCAAAACTCCTATCAAAAGACGCTGTTTCAGTGACTTGATGCTAATGCCGTCACAAATATGCCTAGCACCAAGAATGGCTGTGCGCTTGCCTGTAGTTAGGAAGCGTGTTCTTGTTAAAAGACCAAATCGGCTTCCAAATTTCTTTAGATATTTCAGGACAAGATAGTGTGTTAATTGCTATGTGCACTTAGATGGCTTACCTGGTACTTGACGTCGTATTTGACAGGGTCTTTGAGAAAGTATTTAAACTGCATTTTTGAAGAAGAGTGTAATAATCAGACGAGTTGTGACAAGAATGTAAGTTCGAGTATGAGGAGAAGTGTTATATGTCCTTACCTGGAACACTATCTGTGGAATGATCAAAGCAAGCAAAGCCAACGCATAATAAGGTTTGCCTGATGCTAATAGATATCCTGTGAGCAAATAGACCTTTATTAGTGATGATCTCTACCAATACACAAATGAAAAATAAAATAAATATAGATGCATCTTCGTTAGCTCAGTTCTCTAGAGTCTGTGACCCCCCGCAAAACTAAGGCATGCAAATCATTCAGTTTCATTGATTCGTATATAATAACCGTGGTGAATATCCTTTTGATAAGATGAAGCAGAAAAAACAGAAGCCACAGCAGCACAAAACTCTACATACCGGCAACAGAGAGCTGAGTAACGTCTATAGCACCAACGCATATCCATTTCGCAGCTTCAGTGCCAAAAGCTACTGGGAGAGACTGAAGTCCCATTGCTCTGTCTCCTTCAACACTTTTGAAGTCATTAACAATTGCTATTCCCAACTGCGGTATCACGCAAGTACATGAAGCAGAAGCAGATTATTAAAGATAAAAAAAAAAAAAATCATCATATAAGGATGCAAAAGTACCCCAGCAATGCTGTACAAGAGTGTTAGAACAACAACATCTGGTGTAAGAGTGCCAAACAATGCTTGCCCAGCCCACCTATCAATCANAAAAAAAAAAAAAAAAAAAAAAACATATTAATGAGATGAGAATACAGTATATGTTAATGCACAAGATAACTGTCTTACCATGGCAAACTGATATAGCTTGCTCCCAGTGCAAAATTTCCAACCCATCCATTTTGTTTTAGCTGAAAATTGAGATATGTTCATGTATTGACTAGTTCTAAACTCCAAAACTTATCTTCTTCCATGAGGAAGACGACACAGAATGTTTTTGTCACTACAGCAGTTGTAGAACTTTACCTTAAGAGGTGGAGCAGAGTATATATAAGAAAGCAAGGATCCTCCCAAAGCAAGATAGAACAATGTGGGAGTGGTATGTCCTGCCTGAAAAGGGAAGGTTTAGTAATTCTGATGCGTGCTTTAACTGTAGTAGTTGCATCAAAATCGCCAACTTACCCACACATCTAATAATCCAGCAATTCCAAGACCTCCCAGTAAAAGCACCCAGACTTGTGTGATAACCTGCATTTAAGGAGTTGGAGACAAGAAGGAGAAATTAGTATCAAACAAACAAATGGCTAGAAGCTGAAGATGTCCTGTACAAGTACCTCTTGCTCTGATATTGCTCCGGATGGAATTGGACGATATGGCTCATTAATTGCATCAATATCTCGATCATACCAGTCGTTGATTGTCTGGAAACCGACACGTCTAGGTTATGTATCACTAAGAAAATGCACTACAACAAGAAACAACTCAGCATTTTGTTCTGCTAAACCAAACCTGTGTATAGCCAGTAAGACATGGGCCAGACATCATCATGCAAAGAATCGACTTAGCAACGTCCTCTGGTGTCCAATGGAAGTTTNAAAAAAAAAAAAAAAAAAAAAAAAAAAAAAATTGAATGAAGAGCAACCAAAGATTTAGTCATGGGATTCAACAGAAAACAAGTTAAAGCTATAAAGAAGATTAAAAATAAGTTCTGAGAGTACATTTCATCCAAAAGACGTTCACACATTACCTGAAGCAGCAGCACCACAGACCACACCCCACACCAATGGAGGCCAGGTGACCGGCTTTGTAAGCTGAAGACGAATCTTCCATTTATTCTGAACACAGAATCAATAAAAACAATTAGATCCGTTAATTTTCCCGTTGACGAAATATGTCCATCAGCTAGATAATTAAGTATGCAGAACCAACTCGACAGAGGTTATCTTCAGTAAAGAAACACCTAAACTATGCAAGTACACATCATAATGCACAAACGTGATGACTTTGTTCACATTTCTATATCATCTGTGACAAATGCAAGCTCAAATTCAGATCCATTGAAGAATTTTTTTTTTAAATTACAGTTTCTTGAGATGCTCCTTTGATACCCAGAAGCTGGTTAATGCTCGAACCACCGGCTGGTGCTTTCTCCGGTGTCTGAGATTTAACTGCCATGGGAGATTCAAAACAACTAAACGTAAGAAACTAGTTAACTAATCTTTAATTGTAACGAAAACTTTTAAAAAAAAACTCAGAAAATCCAAAACGGCTATAAACCTTTATCTGTATCAGTCTCCGCCGCACGCACAACAAATCTCCGCCCTAGGAACAAAAACCAACAAAATTCAGTAAAAAACCGAAGACCGCTTTTAGCAAGTGACCAAGGGAGTGGAAATGTACCAGGCGATTCGAAGTTTAACGACGGCAAAACGGAACGCCGGCGAGTGAACTCGACGGAATCCGGATTCCGGAGAGAGAAAACTCCGACTCGGTCGACGGAGGTAACTCTCGAGGCAAAGATGGAGGAGACGGTGTTGAGAATCGAAGTCATAGAAGCGAACAGAGAGAATCGTCTCTGGTGGCAGTTAACCGGAGATAGAGTGTTCTGAGCTTTTTGGGCAGTAGCTGTTTCGGGAAACCAGTGGTTGATGAGTTACACGGCGATAAGAGTCTACGTCACACTTTTTGGCGGCCTCGATTCTAGTCCTGACACGTGGTGAGATTTTATTGGACACGAGATAAATAGCACCATTAAAAAAAAGTCTAACAGATTCAAATTGAATTAAAACGGAAATAACAGATAATATTTTTGAAATGAAGTTTTAGGCCCATGCGTTAAGGGAAAAGCCCATTAGTACCGATAAATGCCACGTGGCAGCAGTCAACTTTGAAGAAAAATAATTGACGTTGTTTTCTCTGATCTCGTTCTCGAACGAAGCTCCAATAATAATATTCATCACCATCCTTCAATCATATCTTCATTTCGAATACTCTTTGAAATCACAGTAATTGCGTTAATGGAGATTGCTCCATCTTCGAGTAGATTTAAGCTCTGCGATCAATTTGAGCTTCTGGAGTTTCCTGATAAGTACGTCGTCAAACCCGTCGAATCGCCTCTTGAAGGTTTCTCCGTCGATCGGCGAGATGGCAACATCAAACCTCTTGATGGTAGTCATTCTTTCACTCTTCCTTCTCAGCTCTCTCCATTTCATGCTTTGCTTTAAAAACCAAACGGCATTTTTTTTCTTTTGGGGATAATTACCCATAACTAGCAATAGAAAATGAAGTAAGAGGAATCTGAATTTCAATTTCTCGTTAGATTTCGTGTTTAGGCTGTTTTAGTTATCGTATTTGATGTTACTGTTTCTCTGCTAATGCAGAAAACGCTTCTTCTGGGAATCCTACCAAAGTCTCTACTATCTATGGCGTAGGAGGAACTATTAGGCTCTTAGCAGGTGATGAATGTTCTCTATCTCTCTATTTTTATTTTAGTTTTTGCTCATATGGAGAATGTACTGTGTTTGGCTCCAAAATCAATTTTTTTAAATGCTGGTTTCCACTTCACATATATAGGTACATACTTGCTCGTTATAACCTCTCGGGAGAAAGTTGGGACTTTCCTCGGTTTCCCCATTTTTCGAATTACGGCTATGAAGTTCCTACCTTGCAATGATGCGTCGAGGTTTGCTACTGCTCAAGAAGTAAGGTTTTGTACAAAGTTCAACCGATATACAATTTCTTAGGAGTTTTGGCATTTAGTGATCAAGTTAAGCTTTCTGATAGCTTGTTCACTACTTGGAAATTGTGCCTTGTGCAGAAAAAGGACGAAACATATTTTAGGACTCTGTTACAAGCACTTGAGGCAACCCCTGGATTGTATTTTTCATATGAAACAGATCTAACAGTCAAGTAAGCTTCACTATCTCATGATCTTGAGTAAACTGTATCGTTCTCTAATTGTAATTAGTAGCATATCCGGCTTATAGAATATTTATTAGATACACTCATTCATTCAATGCTGTAGCCTGCAAAGAAGGTGCAAGTTAGCGGAAGGTTGGATGCGTAAGCCCATGTGGAAGCAGGTTAGTTGTTCATCTGGTCTTATATTTTCTTGGCTTCCAGTGCAACTGTTTTGATTTTAGTTCGTCGAGTAAAAGTTAGCTGAAGGTTTACTTGCTTGTCAGGCTGACCCTCGATATGTATGGAACTGGCATCTTTTGGAGGAATTAATTGAATGCAAAGTAAGCTGTCTGATTTTGATCTTACTGATCTTCTCATTCCGTGTCACTTCTTACAGATCTAATCTTCTCTTATTGTGGCAGCTGGATGGCTTTATTATCCCCGTACTTCAAGGAAATATCCTTTTTCTTTATCTTCTTAATCTTGTGTTTCGCTTCTTGTGGACTGCTTATATATGTAATATCGTGTCTTTCAAATTTTGATTTCAATAGACAATACTCCAATGACTGTTGTTTAAGATTAACCAAAGGTTAAGTTACCAAGTAGCTGAGCTTCAGCTCAAGAATTCTCCTACAGTGATATCGTTAATTTCCAGGCGTTGTACACGGCGTCTGGGTAAGGTTTTATTTGTATGATCGGTGCTGCTAGGAAATTTAGTTACATGCATGTTTGTTTGACAGTCATGTTGGAATTGACATATTCCAGGTACGCGTATGTGGAGAAGAGGAGCCAATCTTGAGGGAGACACTGCTAATTTTGTCGAAACTGAACAAGTAGTGGAGATTAATGGTTTCAAGTTCTCACTGTTGCAGGTATACCCTTTTTAGGAGCTCATTCCTATGCTGTGTTCTGTTAAAATGATGTCCTCTTGTTGCTGTGCTGGTTCATTTGCTAATGACATTCACTGATGATATAGATGCTGTCTGAGGTTTCCTTCATAGCTTTAGGAATCTAATATCCAATGTAGCTCATTCCGCTGAATAGTAACTATTTTTTAAGTTATAATGCGCTTAAAAGTCACTGTTCAGTATTATGATTCTTCATCTCTCAGTTAATATAAGTCACCTTGACCTTTTTTCTTCACTTGTTAGGTTCGAGGTTCAATCCCACTTCTTTGGGAGCAGATCGTTGATTTGAGCTATAAGCCACAGCTTAAGATAAATAAGCATGGGGATACGGTAACTTGTTTTGATCTTGTCACCTGGTTACTTATACGCTGTCCAGCCCTCAACTTTGATTAGTTTACTTTCCACCTCCAGCCAAAAGTTGTGCAGCGCCATTTCCATGATCTTTGCCAAAGATATGGAGAAATTATGGCAGTTGACCTAACAGATCAGGTAGATTTCCTTATATTTCATTCCAGATAATAAAAGTACATGGCATAAAACATATGTGCACTCTGAAATCTATGACATCGTAGCTCCAACTCTAATATGGTTGCTGCTGTGCAATTTTCACTTGCTCACTTTCATTACGATCAACTTACTAGCTCAATGTTGACTACTTTAGCATGGAGATGAAGGTGAACTAAGCAAAGCATATGCCACGGAAATGGAGAGGCTTCCAAATGTGAGGTAAGATTCTGTGCGCTTATTGACGTATTCACCTTCTATCATTTGTGTTTTATCATTTATGTGTTTGGTTTTCGTTTATGATATTTCCCAGCATTCACTGTGAAGTTTTGCACACGCCTTTTCCATTTTGTCGTTTCGTGGATGTCTTTCTCCTTCTTTTTATTCAAAGTATTCTTCGATCTACACATCAAGCGGATTTAGCACTTGTTAGTTAACGGAATTTTTGACGCAGATATGTTTCCTTTGACTTTCATAACATCTGTGGAACTACAAACTTTGACAACTTGGGGGTACTGTATGAACAGATTGGGGATGAATTTGAAAAGCAAGGGTAAGCAGAGCAATTATGGGTTTTTTTTCTGTTCGTTAAGATGCTTGGTTAGCAGTCAGATGTTGTCCTTTTGGTTCAAATCATCTAGCTGCTAGCTGTGTGCAGAAAATTTTGTTTCAGCTGCAACTAATCCAAGCTGAGCAGATATTTCCTTGTAGACGCAGACGAGAACATCCTAGAAGAGCAGAAAGGAGTTATCAGATCTAACTGCATCGACTGTCTTGACCGAACAAATGTCACCCAGGTTTGTTGAGTTATATCTTACTCAGTTTTTCATTTCCAGTAGCCATGTAAGATGCAAACATTATTATTGAACTGCTTCTGTTTGCATTCTAAAACCATTTTATTGAACTGCTACTGATCGCAATCAAAAACCGTTTGTTGCATCATATGAAAAGAATTACATGGCCCAAAAAAGTCTGAATCTACAACTTCAAAGGATCGGAGTGTTTGATTCTACAGAGTGTGTATCTAAGTTTGAAGATGATTACACGAAGTTCAAAACAAGTAAGTGGTGGTCGCCATTGCAGTTATTTCAGTGTAGTTTCCAGTTTTATAGTTGTAGAGTGCCACATTTGTCTTCATCAGTACTCTAATCATTTTGTTCGGGTAATAGTGTGGGCTGAGCAAGGGGACGAAATTAGCTTGCAATACGCGGGGACCTATGCTCTTAAGGGGGACCTTGTCAGGTGAGAAATGTCATTCTTGTGATCCTTTGAAAGATTTTGTAAATGTTTATAGTTACATATTAGCAATATACGCTATGGGGTAATTTGGTGCAGGTACGGGAAACAGACAGTGTCTGGAGCAATCAAAGATGGCATCAGTGCGTTGTCAAGATATTATCTGAATAATTTCCAGGATGGTGTTAGGCAGGCAAGTTTCTTCTACGACCTAATTATAATGGAAAGAACAATTAGATTTGTGGTAAAAAGATGAGAAAACAAAAAAAAAAATACGTGAAAGAGGTTTATAATTTTCAGGATGCTTTGGATCTCATAAGTGGTCGCTACACAGTGGGTACAAATAACCCTTCACAAATCCAGCCTATTGGATCACAACCCTCTGTATGTCCTCCTAACCGCTAGGAAATACATTTTATTAAACAATTTGTTTAGATGCTAATTGGATTCTGATTGTTTGTTTGTTTGTTTGTTTGTTTGGGAATAAACAGTTTCTGCCGGTAGCATCAGCATTGCTGATAGGTGGTGTAACAGTGACATCTTTTACAATTCATCAAGGTAAAAAGGCTTTTGGATTTATATGATTATATATAAGATTGAGCTGTGAATCTTGTGATTGATGTGTGTGTATGTGCTTTGGGTTGGTTGATAAACACAGCGGGGAGGAACACGCAGCAGTATCTGGCGTCAGCATTGTGGGCAGGAGTGACTGCAGGAGTTGTGGCGATGATCAAGGCCAATGGAAGGCACTTGTGTTCTAGGCCTCGTCTTTGCCATCTCATTTGAAGCTACGTACAATTATACAGATTCATTATTACAGTATGTGCGTGTCTCACATTCTTCTCAAATCCCACGCCCGTTCTCTCTTTCTTTCTTGTCCTCGTTGAACTTATGTGTAAGCTTCGTTTACTATTTGAAACCAATCTAGATTTCTGTTATAGTTCTGATAAAATTCGTATCCACCCAAAAAGCAACTCAATTGACATTCAACAAAAGTTATCTATTATTTCTTCTTTGAATTTAATATAATGTTACAGAAGAATCCACTAGTGCAATAGTGGTTCGTTCACGACCCTTTGGGTCAGCTTATTTGACCCACATTGTATTATCAAAAGTCACCAACAGACAACAACAATAACTCACTGCACGACCTCTAACTTTAAAGACGGCTCC
Organism: Noccaea bulbosa; assembly: GCA_900406535.1. Lineage (NCBI taxonomy): Eukaryota > Viridiplantae > Streptophyta > Magnoliopsida > Brassicales > Brassicaceae > Noccaea > Noccaea bulbosa. Next base: position 4,637 of record OVBJ01000457.1, on the reverse strand, counting down.
GAGTAGCCGGTTTAAAACTCGCAAGCCCCGTTACTTCCCTCCCAGTCACTAAGGTGTTTATGTCATAAGTCCCTTCGTATGTATAAATGGGTTCAAGGTCACAGAATGCCTGCAAAAAAATTCATATTTTTAGCACTTAAATCTCATATTTCTTCAGCAATAGACAACCCCAAGGCATATATAAAGATTATCTCACCTTTGCGACCAGAAAATCCGCTAAAATTCCATTCCCACCAAGTAGTTCTCGACCCAGCGCAGCAGTTTCCCTTGCTTTCGATGAAATCCATGCCTAGTGATGCCACACAATAGGTTATGCAAATGATACCATACCAGAGAAACTCTAGTTTTTATTAAGCGAAATGGATTTCTTGTTATACCTTTCCTAAGCTGGCTTGACCTGGAGTCATCTGACCGGACTCGTAAAGCTTGCAGAGGCGCCAACCCATTAGAAACATGGCTTGAACATTACCCAGCATCTGCACAAGCTTCTGTTGGTTTAACTGGAAAGCAGCCAACGGTGCTCCAAACTGTTTCCTCTCCTTCAGATACCTTGAGACAATACACATTACACATGGGAATTGTATTATAAGGTAACGAAATGAATGCTCTATACTATGATCTGTCTGTTCTCCCACAAATACCTGTGACACATATCGTAGATTCCCATTGATATGCCAATTGGTTGCCAGGCCACCATTACACGTGAGACAGCCAGGACCTGTTCAAGTAAAGTATAGATAAACAGTCGAATATCAGTAAGAAAAGAGGAAGATGCGACGTTTTGCCTTGTAATAATAATTGAAGAGCATTTCTGGATCATGTGACTTATCACAACAGTACCTTGCTTGTGTCCTGAAAAGAATTTACCCCAGGTAATCGATCTTCATCCGGAACAAACACATTCTGTAGTAGTATATCTCCATTTTGAACCATACGCAAACCTATTTTGTTTGGGATCTTGGTAGCTTTTAAGCCAGGCGCGTCTTTCTTGACTATGTATCTGCAAGAGGGTTGCTGAAAATTTACTAATGCAGAAAAGATCGTCTATAAAGGAGGAGCCATGTATTTGGATAGACATATTAGTCCAGTATGCTAACGGTCCAATAAAATTATTTGTTGAGTACATAGAATTGTTAAGCAACCTACTTGACATTCTCTTGAAAACTGGATTTAAACATCTACCATAAGTTGAAATCAAGAGCCACCTCATTAGTTTCAGTTTTTGGGAAACGACCTCTACGCCTTAGATACAAAATCTGAGAGATCTAAGAAAGCCAAGAATCTGACATACCCGTTGATTTGGTTAGTTGTCGTATTCCTAGCAAAGATGAGCAACAAATCTGCAAAGGTGCTGTTTCCGATCCAACGCTTTTGTCCCTCAATTATCCAACCTCCTTCAACCTAATGAAGTAGACAATTGAAACATGTTAAAAGAAAAAACATGAAACATACGGATAATTGCATAAGTAGAGCAGGGACAAATATGAGCAACTGAATACAGTGAGAGAAGCCAGCCACACCTTTGTGGCAGTTGTTCTTAGACCACTTGCATCGCTTCCATTATCAGGCTCTGTCAAAGCCTTTATCCAAGTCCAATGTATATGTAAAGGTATCAACATCAGGTTTACATAACACAAAAACTTATTCAAGGGATGCGATTATGTTCAAGATCAACATACTCACCCAACAAGCCACAGTATTCAATTTTGCCAAAGAAGGCAAATACTTCTCTTTCTGTGCTTCTGATCCACAAAGTGCTAGAAAAATCAGAAGAACTAAGCTTATGAGAATCCTGGTATGGTGTTTTATTAAAACAACTGACTAAGTAAGAAAGAAAATTCAGGAGATTCTCACCAATAGTAAGCATGCCCAAAGAAGAATGCACCAAAACGAAAGTCGAACAGCTTGCATCAACTCTAGCTATTTCTGCTGTTGCGACTGCGTTGGCGGTGATGGAGAGACCAGGACAGCCATAGCCCTGAGAATCAAACCAGAAACATACTGAACTTTCCATCCACGTAATCAAACAAGAACTGCAAATTTTACCTTGATCGAGCCACCAGCAACACCCATAGCCCCAAGCTTTGGAACGATGTGGAACGGAAACTCTGCCTTCTCCCAGTACTGAAGAGTAAAAATCAAGATGATGTAACGTTACCATACTATCAAAGTAAACAAAAAAAAAAAATCAATCTTGAAACATGAAGACACACCCACCTCTGTCATGATCGGAGCAACTTCTTTCTCCATACACTCCCTCACTTTCTTCCGGACGGCCTGTTCCTCCGGAGTCAGTAAATCATTGAAATGATAATAATCCGAAGCTGAAGCAGTATCCAATACAGATAATCAGATGAGTCAAGGCACAATAGATAACCTCTGGAAGAAACAATGATTATATAATATAATCCTTACTGCAAGGTGGAAATTTAGAGGCCGGTGTTGCTTGAGGAAATGCTACAGAAATGTCCATAGCTGGCAAATCAAAATATGAACTCCTCACCTCCTTGTCGCTACGATCTGCAAGAGAAATTCATCCAACTATGAGATTCCAAAGTAAGTAAAAGCTCAAATTTTCCACCAGATTGCTTTCTCAACTCTTAAAAACCAAAATTCTCTCATAATTCCTTGTTAATTCCTATATCCTACCGATGCCATAAGTCTCAGCAATCATTTACAAATGAATCAGTCTCCGAATTCGAAAACGCAAAAATCCTCTACAAATTCACAATCCGCGTCAAATTTCTCCAAACTAATATTCGAAAAATAAAATCTCGTTGATCGAACCAACGATATAACCTGGATTATCAATGATCGACACACAAATCGTCAAAAACGAAAGAAAAACTCGTCCATTTCTGGAGAACTGATACAAAACCAACAAAAAAAAAAAAAAA
>OVBJ01000456.1:21068-55365 GCA_900406535.1 Noccaea bulbosa | reverse complement strand
ATAATTTTTACTATATTTTAATATATTTTTTAAATTATATATATATATTTTTTTTTTNTCTAATGCAACATAGCTTCAATTTTGTTCTTTATTTTTACTAATACACATCTACAGTATATATATATATATATTTTGTTCTTATGATTTGGGTCACTTTCAACACAAATGGACTTCAATTTTTTATTAAAACAAAAGGCCCAAACGACTTTAGTGATTAATCGGCTGAATTTTTCAATTAATCGGCCGAATTTTTCATTTAATCGGTCAAACCACGGTTGACCGATTAATTATGTCGATTAAGCAAAATCGGTACGGTTGGCACCCGATTAGCGATTAATCGGCAAATCGGCCGATTTTTTGAACAGAGGGTATAGTAGATAATTTGTTTTATTTATTTTCAATCGCTATTAAATTTGTGAAGTAAAAGTTTATATATCACTTTTGTTCCATCTTTTTTTTTTTTTTTTTTTTTTTTTCTTTTTCTTTAAAAGAAAAATGTTTTGTTCCTCTTGAAGTAATTAGAAAACAGAACTCTTCATCCTATTTTTGTTTGAAATAACACTCTTACAAAGATCCAATGTTGCAATTACACCACCTCTTAGAAGCGCAAGTTTTTTTGTTTTCCTTATTTTCGCTATCTTTTATTCTCCTCATACTATGTTTGATAAGAGTTTACTAACACATTATAGCATTTGGTTCACATTTAGAGTGTAAAAATTCTTTGTTTCACTATCTTTTATTCACTTCATGCTATGTTTGATAAGAGTCTGCTAACACGTTATAGCACATTCAGACTGTAAAAAGAAACAAATGTTTGTCTATAGGACTATAGCCTTTGATTCACATTTTAGCTGTAGAAAGAAAGAATCCTTTACAGTTTCCTCCAGTCAACCTTGATGATTATCACATTGCCCAAAAATGCATTTGAATAAACAATATTAAGCTAGTCTCAAAGGTGTTAATAACTTGTACTCTCTGTTATTATCATTCCGTTGCCAAAAACACACCTATATATACTCCAATTTCAGTTTTTCTTGGGGTTAGAAATGTTGAAAAGTAATATAATTCAATATCCTTATTTGTGTATGAACAAAAATCGTAATCAAAACGAATAATATATTAAGGTTTCTTTTTTTTGGTTTTTACATTTCATTTAACATAATGTGAGAATGTCCTACGTTTATTAAACCAAAACTGAAATTGCTTTTTCGTTTTTTTTGGGGTTGCAGATTATTTAGTTACATACAAGGACAATGAGATAACAAGAACAAGACAAAAATGAGTATGACAGCTCCGGTGATCACACAAGCAACACTGGATAAATCAGCATACACCCGGTGTATTACACCGTCTCCTTCTACCTCCCCATGGAGTACGTACCAACAGAACCCACCTCTTTCCGATGACCTCCACGTGCAGCCATGGAATCAAACCTACGTAGCCGTGAGGAAGTTCGGTGGTTACGTGACGGACGATGCAGCCAAGAAAAGAACAGCAGATCTTATGGCTAGCCTCAACTGCACTAGATGGATTGAGCCCATTGAGAAGAGCAAAGGAGAGTTGCCTGAGTATTTGTTCGCCGTTTACAATGCGCCGTTCGAGATCATAGGTAGGGTTAATGAGATATGGGTTCCGTTTAACTTGTAATGAGGTTACGTCCTCACAAATCACAATCCGTTTGTTATATATAGAAAATTAGCAATTGGATTAGGAGAGGTGGTTTAGAAACGAGATTGTAACGAGCTTGTGATCAATTAATTTAAAAATTAATAAATTTTTATAAGATGAGAAAAATTAATACATTACTCATTTAGACCCGCAAATTTCAATCCCATGTAACATATGTAATGTAAAGAGAATTAGTTCTTAGTATTTGCTTATAAGACAAAAAAAGAACAAGATCATGAACATGGTCTACAAAGAAAAGCGAAGGACCATGGAACATTCCACAAGACAACAATTAAGACAGATGATAAAGTTGTTTGAGATTTATAGTAAAAATCTCTTAACAGAATTAGAGTAAATCTGATTAATTTTTGTTTGTTTTTGTTTTTTACTATCTTATTAAAAAGACAAACACAATATTATAAAATAGATGGTGCCAAACCCAAATTAGTTCCAGGGAACTTTTTTCCACAAATGCCTTTGAAGACTTCTGTGTTGACAGCTTTGGTAGGAAGGACAAGCAAGAGGCAATCAGGAAATATTGATCTCACTGCTTTGCAACAAATTTTCGATAGCCATTTTTCATCATGATCCGCCGCAAATCTCACCGCCTTGAAACATCCCGGCACTGTATCTATCGCCGTTTTCTTCGGACATATGGACGTATTCGACTGACTCTGAGCTTCCAATGGTCGGAAAATCAATGCTGAGATTAGGGTTAACAAGAAAAACATCACACAGATTTGGTTTTGTTTCATTTTTGACAAGATTCAAAAAAAAAAAAAAAAAAAATCGATTTTGTGTAGGTTTGGATTGTGTGATGAGATCTTTGTTCCAGCTGGTAAATAAATAGAAAAAAGAGTTCTAATACTTTAGTCATTATGTTGGAAATTTTCTTATACATATTAAAAAGATACATAGAGAAAGTTTGACTTTAAGAAACCAAAACTATTTGGAAAGTACATCTGTTTGAACGATATGAAGATATTAAAAAAAAAAAAAGATATTAAAAATCAATTATGTAACGCTATCATGGAAACTGTATATTAGCTATTTCCATTGTAAAATTTTCTTCTCTTCAATATAAGGAGAATCATTGAATATTAAGAATCAAGAAAGTATATATCATCTCCATACTATTGAGGGGAAATAAATAAATTTTATCACTTAACCGATTTCTTAAGATAAAAAAAATAATTACAACATTTTGATTGGAGTTAAAGACAAAAAATTAATTACAACATTTTGTATTGTTATAGAGATTTGATGTGAAGTTTGTTTTCTGTGTGGAATTTATTATCGGATTTTTCTTTCAATTGGAGTCAAGAAACTACTTTGCGAAAAAAAGTGATTAATAATACGTTCCTTGTTTTGATTACAATGGGAATAACCGACCGACAAATTTATTTAAATATCAATAATAATACGATAAAAATTTATACATTACCCATTTAGACCCGCAGACTTCAAACCCACTTAACATATGCAATGTAAATAGATGAAAGCAAATCTTGATAATATACATATATATCTGAATTTACATGAATAAGTAAGTAAATAGAAACATAGATCTTACTCGGACTCCATCTTTGATTTATAGAAATCTGAAATGAAAAGCCTTCCCACGTCTTCATGAAACCCAGAAGTTAAAGAAACACATAAGACCATCAAGGAAATGACCAAAACTTGGCAAACTTGCACAAAGGAAACCAGGCTTATTAATTATAAGCTTGCGGTTGTCATACAAAGACTTGACTACATACACGTCATATTTCTTAGTAAGATAATCTTCCTCGGCTTGTATATATATTTCTTTGAAGTATACTCTTCTCTCTACTAGCTACTATAGCATAGCAAAAGATGGCCTATTACCTCACATTTCTTCTATAATTTTTTTTATCCTCAATTCTTGAAAACGCAAAATAGGGAGTAAAACATAGCACGAAGAAACATAAATAACCGAAATGAATAAATACTGATGTAGTATGGTGACTAAAGCAATTAAAAAACTAAGAAAAGAGAAAACAAAACGAACAAATGACTGCACTTGCAGATGACAATCGGGTTTTTTTTAAAGTTTTTATTTTTTTGGTCATGGTCAACTGGTCCGATCCAATTCAACCAAGTGATTTTCATATTTATTATTTTATTGTTTTTTTTTGGGAATATAGAAAAAAAGAAAAAAAAAAGAAAAATAAAAAGTAAATTGTCATCTCTTTTCGTTAGAGTGGGCACAGACTCTATAAATAATAGCAATCTGAATAAATGTTTTTGCATGTTTTTTATCTTTTTGTTATATAGCTTTTCGCATATAACCGCTTATCTATAGATTTGTGTCTTTTCGTAACACATATTTTCGCTTATAACCGTTAAACTTTATGAACAGTTGCATCTTTTAATAATGATGTCTATTCACTTCTATTTATATTGTTGATACATATATTGTTGATACATTTTCATAAAATTTAGAATCTTCCCAATTTATCTTTACTAACAGTTGTATTTTTTAACATTCTTGTCTTTTATTGTTGAATTCTTCATTATTAATTTTAGAATCCACCCACGTCGTTGTTGGCACTTGGCACTCTCATTGGTCCTTCTCTCATAGTCAATGTTTCATCCTCTTACACCATTGTCGCAGTAGTCTCCACCAGTGTAAAGTGTTTCTATAGTCGCGTTAGTCTACCCCTCCCCAGTTTCTGCCATCGTTGTAATTTTCTCTCGTCTCCACCATCGACATGTAAATTAAGTTTCCCATCTTTGTTCTTTGATCTTTTGTATATTTTTAAAAGGCTGCCTAGTTAAAACAAAAACAAATCTTAAAAAGGTTACTCTATATTAATATATGGGATTTAAAGTTTTTGCACACATATTAAAAATACATTTAATTTTGTGTTTTTTTTTTAAAATAAAACATGTTTTACATCATTTCCAAAACAGTTCAACCAATGAAAAAATTATCTGCAAAATTCAAAAATCCAAAAGCAATAAAACACATTTAATTTTGCATAGAAACTTGAAAACACCTTATAATATGAAACAAAAAGAGCTCTAAAACCCTATATACATTATTGTGAAACAGAAGGAGTATATCTTTAAAAAAAAAAAAAAAAAATTACTCTATATTAAATGTACATGCTAATTAGCTAGGGTTTACAAAAGAGAGAAAAAAAAGGAGGAGAAGAAGCCACCACACGACCTCACAATCTCCTGCTGAAACTTCACCAACGCGAGATCATGGCCAGAAAAAGGTCGTCCAGCGATATCAATATCCCTCTGGATCTAATGGTGGAGATACTCGATAAACTCCCGGCGAAGTCTCTAGCAAGATTTCAATGCGTCTCCTATGAATGGAAAAGTATGATCAATACCTTCATAGTCATAGACTCGATCGTGACTCGGTCATTGACTCAACCACCGCGTGATCCCCACTTCATCTTCCACGTGCATTCGGTGGTGTCTAAACCTTTTGCCTTGTATACTTACCCTCATCAAATCATAAACGAAGAAAAACGTCCCTACGGTGGAGAAATCTTTGCAGAAGGCAAATACGCTCCTAGAATGTCTCAATACGTACGCGGCTTGATCGGGATTTGGTATGATATTTGTCTTCCGTTCGAAATACACAACCCTACCACAAAGCAATCTTTTCTCTTACTGAAAACGCGATGCGGTTTCTACTATTTTGGGTACGATCCTTTGAGCAAACAATACAAAGTCTTGGGTCTACCGCTATTTATGATGGACACTTGTGAAGTTTTCACATTGGGAGATCCCACAAAGCAGTGGAGGAAAATCCCATGCAGCATTGCAAGTCATAGCTATCTATTCGACCAAGTAGTTTGCATCAACGGGGCAGTCTATTACATAGCAAGGAAAGAGGACTGGAGTTATGTTTTGGTGAGATTCGATGTTGGGTCAGAGAAATTTAATCAACTTCAGATTCCGGCTTGTCATGGGACTCTTATACACTACCAAGGGAAGTTAGGATGCATATGCCGCGAAAAGTACCCCGAGGTGAATTTGTGGGTTATGGAGAGTGCCGAGAAACAAGAGTGGTCGAAAATAACATTTGTTTCCATGCTTCGAGATTTACCAAGTAACCGGAGGATCGAATTTGCGGGTGCCACTCATCCTGGTACCGGTGAAATCATTATTTTATATGGAAGCTACCGCAATGAGTTTGCTATAAATGTTCATTATTATGATCCAAAACATAATAGTTGTAGAAGAATTGAAATCCAAACTACAACCTCAATAAACCCTAGTGATGTTAAATCAATATGGGCTGTCCCGGATAATGTAGAGAATATCATGCTTTTGTAATATCATGCTTTTGTAATGCATATTACTGCATTATAGTTAGTTAATTAAGAGTTTTCCAATATAACTACTAACTAGTGCACATTAATTTGTTTATAAGTTAATAATAAATTAGGGTTGGATCCGCGCCTTGCACGGAGTAATATTTTATGAATTAATTTTTCTATTAAAATATGTTTATTTATATTAGACAAAATCTTGAGTGATACATATTATTTATTTTGGTTTGGTTTTTCTCAATGTTTATAGTGTTAGAATTTAACCTTTAATTTCATAATAGTTTATTTCTTATAAAATACTCACAAATTTTGATTATGGATTTCCGAGCCCACATATATATCAAATTTTAATATGTTTAAAATAGTTTTATAATTTGATAAATATAAAATAGCATATATATTTTATGTTTTTGATCAATTTTAAATATTTAAAATAATTTAACTTATATGATAAGTTATAATACTTTATTATGTTTAAAATTCGGATCAAACTAAAATATTAAAAAATGATTTAATTATTCAGTTCAATTAAGAACTAAATTAAATCAAATAAAAAAATAAAGTTTAGAAACCTATTAAATCAGTTTAGAAAATTTAAAGTTTAGAAACCTATCTTTATTATATAAAGCAGGATGCGCGCAATTTAGTTGCGACACGTAGCATTTTTATAACTCATAGGATCGCGACATGTGTTTTAACTAATTTTAAAAGTATTAAGATTGTGACATATGTCATGAAATAAATAAAAAAATATCTATTATAATAATGTGTAGTTACCTTTTTTCTCATGCTCTGATATGTTGACATATGTAAAAGAAAAAAAACATATTCCTTTTAGGAAATGGGAGAAAAAAAAAAAAAAACAAATATTTTAAAAAAAATTGTCNAAATTTATTATCGGGTTTTTAATATTAGTTTACTTACTTTTAAAAAATGATTTTATTTTATTTTTTCATAACTTATTTCAAAAATCTTAAAATAAATTAAAATAAACCCGCGTATACGCGGGACCTAATCTAGTTTATTTATATTGGACAAAATCTTGAGTGATACATATTATTTATTTTGGTTTGGTTTTTCTCATTGTTTATAGTGTGAGAATTTAACCTTTAATTTCACATAATTTCATAATAGTTTATTTCTTACAAAATACTCACAAATTTTGATTATGGATTTCCGAGCCCACATATATATCAAATTTTAATATGTTTAAAATAGTTTTATATTTTGATAAATATAAAATAGCATATATATTTTATGTTTTTGATCAATTTTAAATATTTAAAATAATTTAACTTATATGATAAGTTATAATAATTTATTATGTTTAAAATTTGGATCAAACTAAAATATTAAAAAAATAATTTAATTATTCAGTTCAATTAAGAACTAAATTAAATCAAATAAAAAATTAAAGTTTAGAAACCTATTAAATCATTTTTTACTCATGTTTGATCATTATTTGGATTTTTTTTATAATAGGTTTTTAACTAATATCTCAAAATATACTCGATGTGGGGCTTTTAACAAATTTAGAGATTTGCTTGGTTTTAAAAAATTCAAACCATAACATATGTAGAAAAAACTAATTTTGTTTTATTATATATTTTGATGTGATGATATAGTTTAATTTTGAAAATTAAAATTAAACAAAAATGATAGGAGAATAAATTGATTTTTAAAGTTAATATAATACAACTAAAATAAAAATTTCATATTTTACTGATTGATTGACTAATAAATTTCGTCGTTACCAAATAAGGAAATAGAAAGAATTTTTTTTACTAATAATTAATTTTCTGATTCAATTAATAATAAATTTTTTATTTTCTAACCAGATATATAATGGCATTTCATGTAAATTCTCTAATAATTTTTGCCTTAATTTAAAAACTTTTTAAAAATGATGACACATTAGCATTGTATTCTCTTTTAATATATTAGGGATTATTTGAACTGTAATTACAATTATATTTTGTGTTTAAAGAGTCAAAGTACGTATGGGATTATCTATTGAAATATGTGAATAAAATCATATTTGTGAGATAACTGAATGGGAAAAAATCCTAGATATACTCCAATATGTAAATAAAATCATAGATATACTCCAATATCATTCACGTAATTACCTTGTTATATATATGTAAGTAAAATCATCTAGAGAAGATATTATCATGACAAGGAATTAATTTAGGGATTTACCCTCGTCAAAGGCAGCTAATGTTCTTCGTGCGATGGTTAAAGTTTATTCGTAAGGATTCGGAGTATTGCTCATAAGACAAAAATAATACAAGATCTTCGACAAGACAATTAAACATGGTCTTCAAAGAAAAGAGAAGGACAATGAAACATTCCACAAGACAAGACAGATGATAAATTGTTTGCAATTTGTAACATGCAGAAATTACATTTGATTTTTTATTCGTTTTAACTACCTCATTAAAAAGGTAAACGCAAAAATTATAAAAAGATGGTCCCGAACTAGTTAAGGTCTCGGGAACTTTTTTCTACAAATGTCTTTGAAGATTTCTGTATTGACAGCTTTGCTAGGATCGATAATCAAGAGGCAATCAGGAAGTATTGCTTTCACTGCTTGGCAACAAAGTTCTGTTAGGAAGCTCTCAACCTGATACGCCGCTAATCTCACCGCATCAAAACATCCCGGCACCAAATCTAACGCGTTTTTCTTCGGACATGTGAATGTAGCTTCCAATGGTCGGAAAATCAATGCTGAGATTAGGGTTAACAAGAAAAACATTACATAGATTTGGTTTTGTTTCATCTTTGACAAGATTCAAAGAAAGAATCGATTTTATATAGGTTTGGATTGTGTGATGAGATACTTGATTCGGGTAAATATATAGAAAAAAGACTTCTAAACTTAGTCGTTAGGTTGGCAATTTTGTTATTCATATAGAAAGTTTGAACAAAAATAAGAAAGAAAGTTTGACTTTAAAAAACAGAATATATCTGGAAAGTTTATATATTTGCTTGACCGATATGAGGATATTCAACAACAATTATGTGATGTTATCAAGGAAACTGTATATTAGCTCTTTCAATCGTAAATCTTTCTTCTCTTTAATATAAGGAAAATCATTGAATATTAAGAATCAATAAAGTATATATATTATCTCCATCTTCGAATCCATGCTATCGAGGCGAAATATATGAATTCTATCACTTAACCAAGTTCTTAACATCGTAAAATTAAATACTTGCGTGTGGATCAAGAAACTGGAAAATGGGGGTTTGTATTGTTTATAGAGATTTAATGTGAAGTTTGTTCTGTGTGGAATTTATTATGATTTTTCTTTCTATATGAAGTTTGATTGTGTGTCAAGAAACTCGACTTTGAGAAAAAAAGTGATTACTACATTTCTTGTTTTGATTACAATGACAAACCAACGATCCGTGAGACCGGTTTTGCATAACCCCGATTCAATTTTTTATTCTTACATTTTAGATTGAAAACCCGGTTTAGATATGGTTCCCATTTCCCGCTGCTTCTGAAATCTTTCTTTGGCTTTGAAAAGGATCTCATGGGCCTCATCAAAGTGAAGCATTGTCGCCTTTCTCGTATTCTCAATCCATTCTTCAACTCTCTTATGAGGACTGAGAAGTCTAACACGATCTTTCTCATCCAAAACCTGCAAGATTGCATAAACTGTTCACAACCATAAGCTAAATCCAGCAAGAAAATGTTCTTTTGTGTGTGTGTGTGTGTGTACCTGCAACTGCATGAGCTCGCAAACGAGGCTAAGATCAGCTATAGATGGTTGGTTGCTTCCGAGCAAGAACTTAGCATTGCCCTTAAGCCAAAAAGTCTCTAGAGTGGATAGAGACTTTGTTAGTAGCTTCTCAGCTTTAGCAGCTGCTAGCGAATCTAGAGGAAGTCCGAGAGATGGAGCTAAGACACTATTCAAAACATATCCAGCTGAAATTGTACAAAAACAACCTTAATAAAAAAACACGAAGCTGATTCATTCCATTTTTGAATCTATATGAAGATAATGTAAATTACCTGCACCGGGGCGTAAATTGGTGTGATGCCAATCCAAGACTGAGTGAATCTTGACCCTTGTAGAAAGATCACTCGGGTACCTAAAGTAAACAAAACGAATATTGAAGTATAAAATGATGACACTTTCGGGTCAAGAACATGTGTTAAACGAGTTACAAACTTATTACCAATGATGAGCTACACTTGGGAATGCTGAAGCAAGATAAATTAGAATGGCGTGACTGTAAGAAGAAGAAGACATCACCAGTTAAGATTCATTAAACAATGGTCAAATACAAGAAGCAAGAATCCAAAAGATAAAGAGTTTTGTGTAACCAACCTCTCGAAGAGCTTAAGTCTGCCATCAACAATAGCTGGAACTTTCCCCAATGGGTTAATATCTGAGAAACAAAGACACAATTTAGATAAAATCTCATCATTTTCTTAACTGTAAAGACCAAATCAATATAGAGGAAGACAAAATCAGTTTAGACAAAGACGCAATTTAGACCAAATCAAGATAACATTTCCACTTTCTGTTGCGATTTCAAGAACATTTCCTCAGGTTCATGTGCTTGTGGAGAACACAGACACCAAAACACACAATTTCTCAGAATCCCAAGCATTTCTAACAATTATGCTCTGTTCCATAAGGTTTAATAGAAGACGTAAGTCAAAAGGATGCATAATGAAGCTTGTTCCCTAGCTTCACGTCAACATTGGTTATTGCCAAGAACAGAAAACGGATTGATTCACCATTTTTGAAGATTTTTTCGACCTCTCCAGCAAGTATATAGCCTTATTCTACACCACGTATCTTCTCACAAACACACACAACCAGATTCAGTGAGCATAAATCTATCCATACTCAAAATTTCTGAAGCTAATTACAGATTACTCATACTTGTGCAAGCTAAAGCAACTCTAATCGAAATCACCCATGTCAAATTTCATACGAGCACTAAACATTTCTGCATAAATTACGAACCTTTGAATTCAGGGGATAACTGCTGACGTTTCGCCAGGGAAATCAAAATCTCATCGAATTGGATTCCGTTAACCCTTGAAAAATGTAGAATCCAAACCAAATAAATCTCATGTATAAGAGAGAGAAAAAAATAAAAAGGCTAAATCTCGAATTAACGAAGGAAGAAGAACGAAATTACTTGCAGAATATGATGACTGCACGAGACGGCTGTGACATCCGATCTGCGTACACTTTGAGCTTCATCATCTTCTTCTTCTTCTTCTTCGTCTGATTTGTGTGGATCAGAAAAGTTTCAGAACACACCGAAGAAGAAGATCTCACGAACAAATTTGCTTGCTGTTTCTGCAATACGTTGCAACACTACGTGCCGTTTTCCAGTAGAAAACGTCAAACATTGTCTTTCTTACCACATAAACACACCCAATACATTTGTTTTAATACATGTGATTTGTTTAACATATGTTGTTGAAAATAGACTACATAACATTATACAAACATAAGTAAATGATCAAGATCTAACATGAAGATAACATTGTGTCAAAGTTAATCATGAGATCGGAAACTACATAACATAGCAAATTTTATCTAGACCAACTTGTTAATTTTCTCGAGCAAATTATCAAAAGCAATATCAAAAGCATCTCGAAACTTTTCGAACTTAGCATTAGAGTCTCCATAAACCAAACCAGGCAAAAGCTGATGAATAATGTAACTTCTCATACTCTCTCTTTCCTTTAGAGTCTTCGCCATCAATTTCTCAACCACGTTTACTCTCTTTACCTTCACGTCTTCTTGGTTTATATACACAGAGTATCTCTTATGATCCTCCGGGAGATGCCAAGCGTACTGATAATATGCAGTGTACGGATTAAAGATCACCGGAATGCAACCGGAGATTAGCGAATCGAAAACTGATTTTCTCGTTGGACTATCTCCTGACGGTTGCAGACAGAACTCAGAGTCTTGAAAAAGCTTTATGACATTCTCAGGCTTGTCACAACTTCCATTAGAACAGTTTAAGAACCGGCATTGGTCGGAAAATGATGTGCATTGTTCGATTAGCGTTGACCGGATGCTATAAGGGTTTCCGGGTCTTGCACCTCCGGCGAAACTAATTAGATTCCGACGAGGCTTGCTTGTCATTTTGATCTGCCAGCTGGTGATGTCGTTGTCCGTTTTAGGGTGGAAATAAGTCGGATGCGGGATTGCGATGTCGTTGACTTCCCATGGATGTCTCTCGATGAGAAGCTTTGTAGGGTTTTGCATTTCTTGTAACTCAAGGAACCTTGAGCCCCAAGGAAGCTTGTTTCTTCTAAAATCCCAAGAAATCTTCCCGAGGACGAAGACGTGATCTTTCCCGGCATTTCTCCTCCAAGATTTCTTTGATCCAAGCCATTTCAAAACCTCGATTCCTAACTGATCCTTCACATCCCCTGAAACATTCTTAAAATGCCATCTCAAAACATCAAAACCGCCATAAAAAGGGACATAGAAAATCTTAGCTTGGCTTTCGTTGTAAACCCTACAACGATGCTTTGAAACCCTAGAGTGTAAGATCGGTTCAAGAGCATACTGATGTGTCTTAAACCAACCTTGACCAAGATTCTCAATTGCTTCTCCAAAACCTTCATTCTTGAAATACTTACACATGTTAGTCCACGGGACCATATCGACGCATTCTACCAACAAATCTTTGTTGAATTTAGATGGTAAATCATAAACGTAGACTCCTCTTCCTTCACAAGATCTCAGACTTTCGTTTTCCCCACCAGTGGATAGCCAAGATCTTTGTACTTGAAGATACTTAACCACTGCCCTTAACGCATATCCATCTCCTTCACTCTTAGGTTTAATGTATTCGTATTGTTCTTCCTCGAAATTGTTCGTAGGTTTTTGATCGTACCTTTTTTTATCTTCACTGGAAACTCTATCTCCGGCAATCTCTTCGACGAATGTATAATTATTTTGGGACCCCATTTCTCCATCTTTATTAAGAACAACACTCGGATGGTTGAGTTTCCTTGAGGAGATGATGATGGTTGAAGAAAGCCAAAGATAAAGAACAAAGAACAGAGGAATTGTGAGAGGAATTCGATAGAGGATACATTGGTTGAAGTTAGAACAAAGGTTGTTACAGAAGAAGATACGAGGATCTTTTGTCTTCTTGGCCATTGCTGACTTTTTCTTTGAGACTAAGATAGCCATTGCCACTCGCTTTTTAACTTTTCATCAATTACGATTTCATAGATTTCCTGGTTTGGCAATTTTCTTTCAAAAAAGTATGATATTTTTTCCTGGATATCTACCTAACTACTAGTATTTATTTACTTTACTATTAAAAAGTAGATATCTTTCTTAATACAAGGAACCATGAAAAATTTACTACTCGTTATATTTTAAAATGTAGATTATAAATGTCAAATAGATAACTAAAATCTATATTTTATTTGAATGGATATCGAAACAAATGTTTTTTTTTTTGGTAATTTTTGATGATCAATATAATTTATTTTATTACTGGAAGAAAAATATTTTTAGAAAAACAAAGTAAGTAAGAAATCAAAATCAGAATAAGTGGGTGAAATAATATGTCCCATTTGGCCATTTCTAAATAAGCTCTTTTTGTTGGAATATAGTATATATAAATTAAAATTAAAGAAATGAAAAATTCAACTTAGTGAGTGATAGCATTAGAACGTAATTGCAAAAAGAACTATATAGTTGAACTCTATATATGTTCGACTTGTTTTCATAATTATGTAATTTAACACTCATTTTTTTAATTGTTTCGAGTTCCGACGCTCTAAAATCTTTCCATGGATTTGGGTCACTGAAGAGTTTAAAAGTTTTAGACAGAAATTTTAATTATTAAACTAGTTGGAGATGAGTGGAGGATAATAGCATTACAATGTGAATGCGTAGTGACATTTCTAACTGTCAAATGATGGAGAAGCATATTTGAAGGTCAAAAGGTCATCAGAAAAGGTGCAAGAGCAATAATAGGCAATGGAGAAGAGACAAGCATATGGGATGATCAGTGGCTACACAACAAACCGGCAAGACGGATCCAAGTAATGAGAAGAGTTCAGCCAAACCTCAGAGAAGAAGCATCGAAATTGGCCAAAGTTAAAGACTTGATGGTCCAGGGCGGAAGAGAATGGAATAAAGAGCTGATTATGGCTATCTTTGAAGAGGCGGATGTTAAAAAAATTGAGGAAATCAGACCTGGAGGGACAAGAGCAAAAGATTCATACTGTTGGGATTTTACACAGTCTGGGCACTATACGGTCAAGTCTGGTTATTGGGTGGCGACCACACAAATTGAAGATGAGAATCAGATGAGTGTGGTCAAACAACCGAGCCTTGATGCTTTGTATCAGTTAGCATGGAAAACAGATACAAACCCAAAGATCAGGCATTTTTTATGGCGCTGTATTAGTAACAGCTTAGCAGTGGCGACAAACCTCAAGCAGAGACGCTTGCTCCGAGATGTCAAGGCCATGAGGAGTCGGTAAATCACTTACTGTTTCAATGTCCTTTCGCAAGACTAGTGTGGGCTTTATCCTCTGTTCCAGCTCCACAAAATGGCATCATGGCGGATTCGATGTATACTAACCTCCACAGGGTCATGACGATAACAAAGAAACATCCACAGGAAATAGAAGCGGAGAAACTGAGCCCATGGATTATGTGGAGAATCTGGAAAAACAGAAATGATCAAAGGAGTCGAGTTCGATGCCATGGAGGCGGTAATGAAAGCTAAAGAAGATCAAAAGGAGTGGGGGAAAAGAGAGGAAGAAAAAGGGAAGGACAGAGGTATGAGTCAGCACCTGCCGGTGAATCAAAGAATAAGATGGCAGCCTCCACCTACAAACTGGCTTAAATGCAATTTAGATGGAGCTTGGAATGCAAATAATGAAGCTAGTGGGATCGGATGGGTCATCAGAGATCACCAGGGCAAGGTTTTGTGGATGGGAGGGAGAAGAATACCGAAATTGAGGTCAGTTTTAGAAACAGATATGGAAGCTATGAGATGGGCAATCCTGAGCATATCAAGGTTTGGCTACAAAAATGTAATCTTTGAGACCGATTCTAAAGTTGTAGCAGAGGTGATAAAGGAGGAGAACCCATGGCCTATGGTCAATGGAACAATACAGGATTTGCTCTCTCGGTTTGGACCACATTCGGTTTCATTCTCCCCAAGAGAAACAAACGGCGTGGCGGACAGAATAGCAAAGGAAACTCTTTCATACGTGAATTATGTTCCTAAGCTTTATACTGTATTGCCTTCTTGGATAAGTCCCTCTGTTGAGGTTGACGCGATATGTAATGTAAACAGTTTAGTTGAATGAAATCTGAAAAAAGTATGAGCCAAAAAAAAAAAAAAAAAATGATAGGGGGTATTCCTTGTTTTGTTTGTTTCCACAGTTATGCAAGATACAATCCCTTAAAATTAGTTTTTCTTTCTTTCTAAGATTTTAATTAATCTGTAATACAACTCCAAATCGAGCTACACAAACACAATGTTCACCTAAATCACAACAAAAACCTTACTTGCTCTCTTTGAGAAAGCTTTTATCTCTCTAAGTAAAAATATACAAACTCAGCGTACAGGCTGCCACGATTTTGACATGAGGATCTAATTAACAAGGTAAAAAAAACAAAATTATTTGTATTGAAATTTGTTACCTAAACTATACGTTCATACAAGTTACCGTTTGAAAACGTTCAAATATATTTAGTCCAAATAGACATGTGGAATCTAGTATTAGTAAAACAATATATGAAAATGAGAATGTATCTACTCTAATAATAATTTTATATATCCCACATATGTATTACATACGATATCCATGGGTTATTTGTTCCTATATGACTATTGTTACAATCAAGTTTAAGAACAATCAAATAGATAAAAACGATGATCAACAATTCAACATCACTTATTCAACTAAGACAATATATCATACACATATTTATTCTGATTTGTTGATTTTCTCAAGTAAACTATCAAATGTAATATCAAAAGCATCTCGAAACTTCTCAAACTTGGCATTAGAGTCTCCATAGATCAAACCAGGCAAAAGCTGATGAATAATGTAACTTCTCATATCCACTTTCTCCTTTAGAGTCTTTGTCTTCAAAATCTCCATCACATTCACTCCCTTTTCCTTCACATCTTCTTCACTTACATACACTGAGTATTTCCGATGATCATCCGGCAAGTGTAATGCGTATTGATAGTACGCCGTGTACGGATTGAAGATAACCGGGATGCAACCGGTGATTAGTGAATCGAAGACCGATCTCCTTGTTGCGCTATCTCCCGGTGGTTGTAGACAAAACTCTAAGTCTTGGAACAAATCAGTGACATTCTTTGGATTCTTGCAGCTTCCGTTTGTACAATCCAAGAATCGGCATTGGTCATCGGAAGATAAAGATATGCATTGCTCGATTAGCGTTGACCGGATGCTATTAGGGTCATCGGGTCTTGCCCCTCCGGCGAAGCTTACTAGACTCCGGCGAGGTTTGTTCATGATTTTGATCTGCCAGCTGGAGATTTCTTCATCTGTTTGGGGATGGAAATAAGTGGGGTGAGGAATGGCGATGTCGTTGACCTGCCATGCTTGTCTTTCGATGATAATTTTGGTAGGGTTTTGCATTTCACGTAGCCCAAGGAACCTTGAGCCCCAAGGAACCTTATCTCTCCTGAAATCCCAAGTGATCGTTCCTAAGACGAACACATGATCTTTTCCGGCGTTTCTCCTCCAAGATTCCTTTGACTCAAGCCATTTTACAACCTCGATCCCCAACTGGTCCTTTACATCATCAGAAATATTCCTAAAATGCCAATCTCAAAACATCAGAGCTTAGCTTGGGTCTCGTTGTAAACCCTACAAGGATGCTTCAAAAACCTAGAATGTAAGATCGGCTCAAGAGAATACATGTGTGTTCCAAACCAACCTTGACCAAGATTCTCAATAACTTCTCCAAAGCCTTCATTCTTGAAGTAGCTACACAAGTTAACTCCTGGAAGTATATCGTTGCATTCTACCAGCAAATCTTTGTTGAATTTCGTTGGTAAATCATAAACATAAACACCTTTACCTTCACAAGATCCCGGTTTATTTACGCTGCTGTTTCCCGGAAATACCCATGATCTTTGTTGGTAAAGATACTTGATCACTGCCCTTAACGCATAACCCTCCCCTCCACTCTTAGGTTTGATGTATTTGCTGTACTGTTCCTCATCTTTTAGGTCAATGAGAGAATTGAGATCGACCTTGTTTTCCAGTTCGGGTTCTTGATCAAGATTCTTGGGTTTGTCTTCTTGTTCAAGAACACCATAATCTTTTTTCTCTTCACTTTGAAGAATCTTGGTGGGATCGTCGGCAACTCTATCTTCTGCTGTCTCTCCGGTGAAAGTAAAATTCTTTAAAATGTCAATGTCTCCATGTTTGTCACCAAAAACTGAATCAAGATTATTGGGTTTGTCTTCTTGCTCAAGAACATCATACTCTTTTTTATCATCACCGTGAGGGATCTTTGTGGGATTATCGGAAACTTTAGCTACAACGGTCTCTCCGGCGAAAGTATCATTCATTGGAAAATCCATTTCTTCATCTTGATTGCCAAGAACGGAATCAAGATTCTTGGGTTTGCTTTCTTGATCAAGAACATCATACTCTTTTTTAACGGAAACTATATCTCCGACCGTCTCTCCGGCGAAAGTAGAATTTGTTTGAGAACCCATTTCTCCAACTTTGTCATCATCATTAAAGTAATCATCTTGACTGTGACGAATCTTGTTCGGATCACCGGAATCTCTATCTCCGGCGGAAGGTTCATTCTTTTCCGAACCAATTTCTTTATCTTTACCACGAAGAACACTTTTAGTAGTAAGGTTGATCGGAATGTGAGAACCGGGTTTAGAACCAGCCGTGAGACAATAAGGATCGTTGAGCTTCCGAGAGAAAACACAGATGTGGAGGACGTTGTCGGAGATTAAAGTGGTGAAAGATAACCAAAGGTAAATAAGAGAGAAGAAGAGAACTGAGAGAAGAGTTAGATAGAGAATGGATCTGAAGAAGATAGGACAAAGATTGTTACAGAAGAAGAAGATACGAGGATCCTCTGTCTTGTTTGAAGATCTTGACTTTCTCTTTGAGACCATTTGAAGAAGAGGATACGAGGATAATACCATTTTTTTCACTCGGTCTTATTTCTTTTGTTTGAATTTGTTATCAGTTTTTTTGTTTTCCTTATCGGATTACGCACGTCGCACGCTATCATTATATAATAAGTGAATAAATGTACACAACACACACACACGAGGTGTAGGATACTTAATTTTACATATTTTTTTGAAAATATTTAACCAAATTGACAATGAAATGAATAGACTTAAAACGGTATTAAAGCTATATTGTCTACATTATTCAAATACATGTTAATTTTAGTAATGTGAAAGTGTTTTTTCCTTTTAAGTTAAGAGGATTTTAATCAATACATGTATTTAAAAGTACAACCAATACTTCAAAAGCTTTCACAAGTTTTTAATGAAAGACAAATATAAATAATTTATTGAGAATTAAATAAAACTAGGAGATTGAGTAAGACCTTTTACAGAAAATATTATAATAACGTAACATCTCTATTGAAAAAAAAAAAAAAAAAAAAACTACGAGTATTTTAGATCATAGAAATCTTATAACAGCTTAGAGCTTATTCAAACGTTAGGCTTGAGGTCATTTTCTGCAATTATCACTCCATTTCCACTATCCTATTAGAATTTGATTAATTAGGAGAATAAATCGGAAAATGTCTAAACAAATATCGGTTAATGTATTCGCTATCAAAATTTATTCAAGTTCTGATTTGGTATAAAACACTTTGTTTTTTCTCAAAATTAAATAATTGTTTTTTTTTGTAGCTTCGTTAGAGTATGACAGGCGAACTTGCAATGAAACTAAAGATGGATTCTTAACTGATATTCTTATTCTAACTACTCAAATTAAAAGTTTAGTAATCAGAAAATTATCTATTAGACTGTTGGATTCATATTCTGTATAGGAAAAAACGTATTAGTTTACAACATTACTATATTACATATTGTTAGTCNGTTTTTTTTTTTTTTTTTTTTTTTTTGAAAAAAAAAATTTGGACTATTTCTCGATTTGTGCGTGTCATCCTTGGGTAGGGCCATGCTAATATTCTCTGTATCGTTCCAATTTTATCGGATGTCCCCGAAGGGACTTGTTAGTCGATTGTTGAAACATCACAATTACGTGTTCTACATTGTAAGTCTGTAACATCAGAGACTTAAGTATAGGATACATCCAGATTATGACCAACTTTACGTCTAATGACTTGAGATCCGTGAGTATGAACTTTGAGTGTTCAAATCTAATTAAACCGAACCAATCTGTTACGTTTTTTTTTGTAATTGTAGAAAAACCATTACGCACCTAATTAGTTGTTTTTCTTGATTTTTCTGCCAGATTTTGTGACCAATCCATGTGCCATTACTTTAGAATTTGTATTTGAACAACTGTTAGAGTTTGTAATCAAACCAGTGTAATTATACCAAGTTGAGATTTGAGAAGATTTATGTGATCAACAATTTATATAAATAATTTTTTTAAAGAAAATGAAAACAAATGGGTTATGTTACAACAATACAACAGAGCAGATGTTACGAAGTAAAAAAAAAAAGAAGAGAAGTTTAAAAAAAAAGAAAAAAAAAAATCCTGAAATCTCTCTGGTAACATCTAAATCCCAAGCAAGAATAATTCTACAACAAACATGTTTATGTACAGCACCAACGATTTCTGTATGCTGCTGCAATGTTCTAAGTAATTGTAAGAATAGGAAAGATGGAGGAATCATCCACGAGTCAAGTCAATATCAGTGAGATGGTTATCGTCGTCTCTCGAGTCAATTGATCTCTTGCCACCACCAGATCCTGACCATCCCGGAGAAGAGAAGTCTTGCGGCGTCTGAACCCCTTCCGCTGCTGCTTCTGGTGGCAGCGATTCACTGTCCGGTGTCTCCACGTTGTTGTTCTTTTGGGTGTTGTTGTCTTCCTTTGAGCCGTTTTCTTGCTTCATTACTTTAGCCTTTGCACTTCCGTATACAAAACTACACGCCACAACCTACAAAACCCACCATGGAAGTTTCAGCTTTTCGTCAAAAGCAGAGATCAAGAATTGATAAAACCATTCAAAACTAGACTCAAAGCCAACACAGTTCTCTATCAACACAGTGACTCGGTTAATACTTTGATACTAAAGATGAGAAATTTGAAACCTGAACGAGAGTGGCTGCAATGAGAGTTCCAACACCACCACCAATCACAAAACCATTGGAGCTGGAGAGAGAGACACTAATACCGCCTGTTCGGCTTTTAGGACCACCTTCTTCATTCACCAAGTAAGATCCTCCTAAGCTTAGCATCTCAAAAGGCCCCTACGCAGCAACAACAACAAAATTGAGTAAGGACATTGTGTTTGAGAGAAGAGAGAGGAAAATAAGTGGATTCGAGGAAAAGACTGGACCTGAAGAAACCGAGTAGGCACTGGGGATCCGGATTCACATAGCGTCACTGAAGCAACCGTTCCTGTTCCTGACATTATACAAAGAGCTCTTGGCCTTTGTTGTGAAAACGAGAGGACCTTTGCAACAATATCCTACAAATACAAAAAGTATATTGAGAAAACTCAAACTTCAGAATATCTGTATACGCAGAAGTAAAGAATCAACGGAGAGTTTAAAAGCACCTCTCCGGCTTCAACACTGATCACATGTGGTGCAAAGGCAAGTCCAGCTGAAGAATTCATCCACACACCTACAAAAGCAATGAATACAGCTAATTTAAAAGCTGCTTGTAGAAGCTCCACATCAAGTTCATGTCCAAGTAATTCTATAGTGAAGAACATTTCAAAGTATCACAAGCAAACGAGAACCGGACATTCACATCATACTAACAGTCTTCTGATTCCTAATACCAAGTTCACAAACCACATTCTGGATCCCAATTACTTCTTAATTCACATATCAAAAGCTTCACTCAAATATAGGATCCTAGTTAGGATCACAAGCCATCAAGTCAATAGCAACATGAAATCAGTCAGTTTGCTTTAACCAAAGAAGAGTCTCTTAATAACAGAGCTCAAGCAACTTCGTAACTCAAACACAGAATCATATCTAAGCTCACAAGTGTCTTAATATCAGCTAATCAAAGGTCAAAAGCCATCAGAAACCTCGGATTCACATCACACCATCAATCTTATAACTCCTACTACTAAAGCTAGTTAACTAACCACATTCTCAACCCCAAAACACTTAAAAGTTGAGTCCCTTAGAAACAGAGCTAAAAGCAACTTCTTTAACTCGAGAACAGAACCCTATTTAAGATCTAGTGTCTTAAATTCAGCTAATCACAGGTCAAACGCCAACAAAAACCACCATCAATAATCTTATTAAAACCTAATACTAAACCTAAACTAACCAGATTCTGAGTCCCAATTGTCCAATCTCAGTTCACATAATAACACACATGAATCACTTCGTTAACTCTAAATTCAAACTGAAAACTCACTGAGATTAGCGAGACGCTGCTTTCTCCCGGTTCCTGGTGGTCGACCTCTAGCTCGTTTAGGTGCATTAGGATCAGACATTGAACAAGACTCCTTTGTCTTCTCAGAAGAAGGCATCGGAGAGAGCCCAAGATCAGGCACATACTTCCTCGGCCGTCCACGCTTCTTCTTCACGACCGGCTCCGTCGCAGCAGCTACCTGCGGAGGAGGAGGAGAAGGAGGAGGAATCTGCGGTTCTTGCATAGTCGGCGGAGAAGAAGCCGCCATGCCCATGTGAATCCCATGGCTGAAATCCTCTTCATGTCTCTGTTCGCCGAAAGGGAACTGATGACCGGAGCTAGAGAGAGAGCGGTGCTGCGGCTGCGGCTGCAAATTAGGGTTAGTCATTGGGCTGAAACCAGGCGGAGCGTGGAGGGCACTCGCGGATTGAGAAGCGGGGATTGAAGTGAAAGCTCCTCTGGGGAAATAGAAAGGAGGGTGTGCTCCTGGGAACGACATTGCCTCTCGACCTTCCATGCATTTAAAACCCTAATTTTTACAAATCCTTTTGAGGATAGAATTAGGATACACAGTGTGAGGATGAGATTCCTAATCAAAGTAGGAAACTTTTTTAAAAAACTTTTGTTTTACAGAGGAAATGAAGAAAAACCCAAGAATCAAGTTGGGGTTTTTGTTCTTTCTAATTGAAAGCCCATCAAAAATATTTGGCAGCCCTAAGACTAATCACAAGATCCAATTTGATTTTCAGAAACGAAGAAAAGGAGAAGAAGAAAGAAAGAAAAAATCTTGAAATGCAGATTTGAAACTGCGAAATGACTAGAGGAAACAAGAACAGAGCTAAGAGACGAGGCAATATGATGCACAGTTCCTAGGATTACACTCTAGTTGAAAGAAAATTAGTAAACAAGAACAAACCCCTATATTTCGAAATCTAGGGTTTTGAGATGTAAAACGCAATGTACATCACAGAGGAGGAAAAGGGAGAAGAAGATGACAGAAGAGACAGTAGAGGAGAGAGAGATGAAATATTAAAAATTAATTTTGAAAATTGAAGTGAGCATTCTTTGAAGACTCTCGAAGACCTTTGTCTTCTCTGTTTTTTTTTTTTTTTAATATTAGTTTCTCTATTTATTTTAGCTGTCTGAGTCTAAAGATATTCTTTTTGACATTAATTGTTGAGACAAAAAGACAATTTATTAAAGATAAGTAAATAACTTGGTTGAAAAAAAAAATACTCCCTCCGTTCCAGAATATAAGATTTTTTAGATTTTTCACATAAATTAAGAAACATTTATTGTTTAACAACAAATGAGTTTTTTTCTAATCAAACCACTTTTTAATAAATATTAACCAATAGAGTTTCAAGAATTCAATTACTTTTAATTAATGGTTCTTGAAGTTTGTAAAAAATACCTTAAAAATTCTAAAACATCTTATATTCTGGAACAAGAAAAAATTCTACAATATCCTATATTCTGGAACGGAGGGAGTAAGTTACTTTGTGCTCGATATTTTTGTTTAAAACAAAAAATTATAACCAAATATAGGTATGATGTCTAATTAATTCGCTGCTAGAAATATGATTATTATTTTGTTCACGTTGTTCACGTATAAACTTGGAGATTAGGAGATGGATTTCAAAGAATTTATAAAATTTTAAGAATCTTTAATTATTGGTTTATGAATTTTAACAATCTTATGGAGGTTATTGGTAGATGAATTTGCAAGAATTCTTAAAATTTTCAGAAACTTTTGTTATTGGTTTATGAATTCTAACAATCTTATTAAAATTATCTTATTAAAATATATTGTTATTGGTTTAATGATTTTTAAAATCCATATTAAATCAGTTGTTATTCAAAAAGTTTATATTTTAATGATTTCATGAATCCATTAAAATCCTTGTTATTGGGATATGGATTTTAAACAATTTAACTCATGGAACAAGATTCCCAAAATACTACCTATATGCCTTAGATTTTCAAATTCTATTATAACAAAATATTTTGATTGATTTTCTGAATATACAAACTCTCTCCAAATATAAAATAAACTCTTTATAAATTTAACAAATCTCTTAACTTTTAAAATTTATCAACTCTACATAAATTCATCTCCCAATAACCCCCTAGTAAAATCCATTGTTATTGATTTGATGATTTTAAAAGTTCATACAAAATCTATTGTTATTCAAAAAGTTTATGTTTTAGTGATTTCATGAATCCATTAAAATCATTGTTATTGGGAGATGGATTTTAAACAATTTAACTCATGAAACAGAATTTTTAAAATACTTCATATAATCTTTAGGGGGGTTATTGGGAGATAAATTTACATAGAGTTGATTGATTTTAAAAGTTAATAGATTTGTTGAATTTGTAAGGAGTTTATGTGAAATTTGGAAAGAATTTGTATATTTAGAAAATCAATCAAGATTTATATGAAGTATTTTGGAAATTCTGTTTCATGAGTTAAATTGTTTAAAATCCATCTCTCAATAACAATGATTTTAAAGGATTCATGCAATCACTAAAAGACAAACTTTTTAAATAACAATTGATTTTGTATGGACTTTTAAAATCATCAAACCAATAGCAATGAATTTTATTAAGATTGTTAAAATTCATAAACCAATAACAACATATTCTTAAAATTTTATAAATTTTTTGAAATCCATCTCCCAATAACCCTCTCTCAGATTTTCAAATTCTATTATAATAAAATATTAGGGTTGGACCCGCGCCCTGCACGGGGTGATGATTTCTGAATTTGTATTTTATTAAAAGATGTCTATTTAATTATTTCGAAATTTTA
Source organism: Noccaea bulbosa (assembly GCA_900406535.1). Classification (NCBI taxonomy): domain Eukaryota; kingdom Viridiplantae; phylum Streptophyta; class Magnoliopsida; order Brassicales; family Brassicaceae; genus Noccaea; species Noccaea bulbosa. Next base: position 30,975 of record OVBJ01000456.1, on the reverse strand, counting down.
TGCAACGGATTTTCACCTTAGTTTGATTTTTGTTTTCATTTATAGTGTGAAAATTAAACATCTTAAACCATTTTTTTTAAAAAAGTAAAAAAAATAAAGATTTAGCCGTAGCTATAAATTTAATATGATTGATTTAATCAAGATACATAAAACTCAAATAACTACAATATAATAAGATAATAAGTTTTATGTGTGCACACGGATTAAAACAATTTTTTTTCTTTCAAAACTTAAATATGTTTTATTATAATTTCAAAACAATTTAACCGATAAGAAAACAATCTGCATGATCCAAATTGTAAAAATGACAAAAATATAATTAATTTTGTATTAAAAGTTGAAACAGATGGAGTAATATTCAAATTTTTGACCAAAATAAAATATTTATAAAAAACTGTTTTATTCTATTTAATTATACAGTTTAATTAAAAACTATATTAAATAAAATATAAAAAATAATTTACATTTGGTTACCTACTAAATGATTATTATTGTATATTTATTTTTTTTATATTCTTACAACTCCACACAATAATGCATCCAATATGAAAAATTTTAACAGTTTTAGTGATTATTATTGTTTTTAAAAATTCAAATCATAGCATATACAGAAAAAGTTTTAGATTTTTTTTCATTATATTTTTTTTATATTGTGATTAAATTATTTTATAAAATAAAGTTAAACAAAGATGAAAAGAGATATATAATGATAGAATTAAATTGAATTTCATATCTTCCTTATTTACTTATTTTCGTAATTGTTAATTAAGGAAGGAGAATCATATTTTTTTATTAATAGTTACATACTATTTTATTTTCTAGACATACTATACAATGGTATATTATGTAATTCTCTAGTAAAATTTGTCTAAACTAAAAAAGGCTTTGAGAGTGAACCATGTGATGACACATCAGCATGGCAATTTTGTTATTAACACATGAAGTTAAGGTTGTTTTTAAAAAATGATTCTCTTTTAATATATAAGGGATTTTGATTGATTTTATATATATATACAAACACTTTCCAATTCTCAAATAAACCCTAATTTCCGTAATTGCCCTTCCTCTGTTCATCGATTTGAAACTGAAAAAAAAAAATTAGTCTAGTTACAGCGAGCGAAGATTGAAGCGGAGGGAGATTCCTCCGGTCAATAGCTTCAAAAGATGGGGAAACGAGGAGCTAAGAGTCTTACTTGCATTTTTGTAATCTAAAATGAACAGTCAAACATAAACAAAAAAAATTATGCATCAAAGTAGATAACAGACTTGATGTTTTTATGTAAGTGGTCCTCTAAAAAAAACAGTTGAAGGAGTTTGACAAAATATATGATATTATTATTAGTGAGTCTAGTGAATCTCTTTTTGTCAGCAGCTAGACATAATCTCGTTCATACTCTACACATCCACGTTGATTTGGGTGATTCTCGGTTTCAATATCGAGTTGAAATTCAATGATCAGACAGTCTAAGAACAATTCAATGATCATGTTTCTCTATGCTGGTCCTATTAGTCGTGGCAACTGCAAGTTCCAAGTAGAGACGAATCCAGTCGTTGTCTTGCAGCTCTGATTCATTCAGCTGAAGCAAAAACATAAATACATAATAAAAAAAGAAAGAAGAAGAAGCAAAACTAAAATGCAAAGTCATGTAATGTCTTAATCTTACCACGTAACATCGCTTTGAATTTTCAAAAGGATTCTCTGGGGGCCACTCAGGCAAGTTACCAGGCCGTCTCTTCTTGGTTCCCCCTTCAATTAATTTGATTTAGCTTAGCAAGCGATCACAAAGTCACGAAAAAAGTCATATAGTATACAAATGCATATGCACCAAAAAGTCACGTACATTACCAGGTTCGTCGCTTCTCTGGGATCCAGCTCCGACAAAGTTGATTCTCTTGGATTGATTTGATTCTGATTATAAGCGACAAGTAATTATAATTGAGATGATGATGATTTAGCTAGCAAGTGATCATGGCTTGTTGTATAATATAATATACAACGAATGCATATATGCATCACCAAGTCATTGTAAATTACCAAATTCAGGCCTAGTAATACGGAGCCTCAAAGCCGCTTGGTCGTTTTTCTCAGATTCGCCGGAAGCGGGCGGCTGTTTTTTTTTTTTTTTTTTTTTAATTTGGGGTTCGATTTAGGGTTTGTCCACGCGATTCCCTCTCCTCATTTCCGAGCTTCAATTGGGTTGGGCTAAATCTCATGTTATAAACTCTATCAGGAGCTTTGTTTGTTTTCTATTGGAATTTGCAACTTTTTCTATTAACAACGAGGATTTAAGTAATCTCCGTGCTCAACGTTGGTTCAGTTTTTTACAGTTTTATTAGCATAATAATGCATATATAGTTGCATACATTTTCAGTATATTGTATACATGCATGTACTAAAGTGCACGGAAAATCAGACTACTATTGAGCTAATCAATCCTCTCGCCAAAAACTTACATATATATGCGTATTTCTCAATCATCATCTGACCTTTTTCTTCTGTCTCACAGATGCAGAACATGAGCGTCTTCAAGTATTTTCTCTGCAACACCTAGATTCCATACAATTTATCAATTAAGGATAAACAAGTTAAAGTTAAAATCAAAAACGTTAGTGTATATTACCTTTCTCGTGCATATGAAAATAAGCACGATCGTTAGCTCTTAGAAGAAGATTTTAGGTTATTAGATTGATTAAGCAACATTGACGTTTCCAACTCACGGAAACTTCGAATACTATACTCCAACTGTTACGGTTTTATTAAAATAAATTATTACTTTTGCCTAAACAATTTGAATTAAACAAGCTTACGTCTTTGAATTCAATTTGATCCAATATTATCGCGGGAACTGTAGGAGAATTAAACCGTTCAGAAACAACCAACCACAGAGTTTGTTTGAATCTAACCGAACCAGAAGTTTCCCTTAAAGCGTAGCAAATTCCAAACAACCAATCCGGAACCTGAGTTTTCTTCTAAACTGAATTTGGTAAAACCAAGCCAAAGTGTCGATCCCAAACCGAACCAGAAGTTTCTCTAAAAGCGTACCAAATTCCTAACAATCAAACCGAAACCTGATTCCCTTTTAATTGAACTGAACCATCTAAGTTAAATTTGGTAAAACCGAGCCAAAATCTAATATAAACCAAAGTCGAACCGAAATGTCGATCCCAAACCGACCTCATTGCTTCGAAAAGTTGAACAATGACTTGTTCAAGAAAACCTTGGAACAAGTGGAGCAGGCCTTGAAGGATACAAAACTCAGGAAGTGGAAAATCGATGATATTATTCTTTTTGGTGGAAGCACTAGGATTCCAAAAGTTCAAGAGATGTTGAAGAAATGCTTTTGGGGGGGCTGATCTGATCAGGTGTGAAGAAACGGAGCCCGACGAAGTTGTTGCTTCTGGTGCTGCTATATTTGGTTTAGTTTAAAAGTACCTTACGTTTTCGTTTCGTTTCTTTTAAAACCCGTCGTTTGTGTTTGCGTCGGTATCTCTCAGTTCAATTTTTAAGACAAATCAAATTTCTCTATCGGAAGATATCGTCGTTACTCATATCCTCTTTTTATATATACAGTATACAGTATGTGCCTGTTTGTTTGCAAATGTTTTGCTTTTTGCTAGCAACTCTCATTAAAGAGAAACAGTGTTCGAATTATGTTACCAGTGTGAAAATGGTTTCATCGTCCCCATACATTGAGGAAGTATTCGAGGCAATTTAGTTAATGTCTCACAAAGCATGTAACNAAAAAAAAAAAAAAAAAAAAAAATATACACAAGGTGGAGCTACTTCAGTTGATGCTCAAGTTTTACATAGACAATATACTCAAGCAGGAGCAACTAAGAGTGCATACACTAGTTTGGTGTTGATGGGCTGTTCCAAGTTCGAAGATTATCGTCTTACAACAAGGACAGACAAGTGAAGCTCCAAGTGGTATAGTGGAGTTTTTATGGACGGAGACACATTCAGGTCAAGTCTGAGAAAAGAAAAGGTGCATTGACCAAGTTTTGGTGAAGATTGCTACGGGTAAAGGAATTGCAGGTTGTTGCTACATCAAAAGAGTCTCAGGAATTTTTGTGAAATATGAGACAGGGTAAAAGAATCAGCAGGTAATCAAATTTGTTTGGTTGAAGCATGTTAGTTTGAGCAGAAATTATTTGTATCGAAAGTTTTCTTAGCCGGGTGTTGTGTTGGCAACAGCAGCGGTGCAGAGTGATGCTCGAGTTTTATTAGTGTTCAAAAAAGGCTTCTGGTTGAGGTTGCAGCAGCCTCAGTGTTAGCAATTATAACACCAGGTGCCCTTCGAGAAACAAGAGTCCTTAGGAGCACTTACTTGCTGAGGCAGTGCACTGAGTCCGAAATCCGTAACCTTCAGATTTCCATTAGTCTGGCTGAATATCATAACTTACAACAAACATGCTGAAAAATGTAGAAATATTCTAAGGGGAATATAGTTATAAAATATATATATATATATATAGATGGCTGCAGTGACAATGTGCAAACAGCATCTATAAGCTGTTGAAAAGTATTTGCGAGACTCACTTTCTTCTAGCTAGTCTCCCATTATGAAGATAATTAAGATATCCAAGAATGTAAAGCTAGTGTAGAGGCTCTAATCCTCTTGACTACTGAACACTAAAAATTATACAGGTATGAAGCAGCATCAGATGCAAAAGCCAAATATTTTGAAGATGCAGGGGAAACATACCTACCTCATACAACCTCCTCACTATGTTAGGGTGTCGGACATTCCTCACTAGCCAGTAGCCATCCCTAATTCTGATGCCTACATTTTCTCCGGTTTCTGTGTTCCTCGCCTTAGCAAAAAAGCCTTGTACTGAAATTCTAAACAAGCCAGAATTTTGTCACAATGGACAGATAATATTCCGAAACAGGGCAGGGAAGCAACAATCTCTCACCAAGCACACAATTCACATTCAGTGACAAAACACTCTTCTACTCATACATATACATATATATATATATATATATATTGAATCTATTCGTGTCTCAACAATCTTTTGTCCATACCCTAATTTCCGTAATTGCCCTTCCTCTGCTCATCGAATTGAAACTGAAAATAAAAAATTAGTCTAGTTACAGCGAGCGAAGATTGAAGCGGAGGGAGATTCCTCCGGTCAATACTCAATAGCTTCAAAAGGATGGGGAAACGAGGAGCTAAGAGTCTTACAAGAGCTCAAGGAGGACCCAATCTAAAGTCTGTGCTGAGACACGACCACTTGAAGAATCTCGCTCTCTGGTCTGTCGCCGGAGATACTCCCATCCCGCCGGTAGCTACCTTGCTCGGTCGAGGGAGAGGCTTCGGGGATTGCTCCTGATCCTGATCTCGTCTCTTGTCAAAGGTTATGTATAAACCTCTTTCCTCTGAATCTCTGCTAGTGTTTCAGATTCATGTGTTCCTCCTCCTAATTGTGGAATGAAATTGTTGTCGATTGGTTTGTTAAATCAATATACAAAACCTTTCGTTTGCTTAGAATCGATTGTGTGGCTTCTTGTTTATGTGGTTTGCGATTAGTGTAAAGATGAAATCTTGAACAAACTTATCTTGGTCGCATTGTTCTGTGTGTTAATTATAAGTGATTCGATTGCTTATTAGATTACGTATTGATTTCAAAGGTTTTTGTTGCAGGTGTGAGACCATTCTTCAGCCTGGTTTCAATTGCCAAGTCAGAATCGACAAGGTTTCGGCTAAGAAGAAGAAGAAGAAGAAACACGCCATGTTCAAGAAGCCTAACATGGTTGTGTTGCCTCAGAACAATGTGGTTTACTATTGCAGCTCCTGTTGTCACCGTAACCTTAAGAGAGGAACTTCGAGAGGTCAAATGAAAGAGATTTGCCCGCCAAAGCCAAAAAACCCTCCTAAGAAGATCAAGAAACAGATGATGATGAGGCAAGAAACTCAAAGTAACGTGCTTTATTCACCAGTGTTGGAGAATGATCGTGTGGAGAATAGTGTTGTCGATACACCGAAGCCAATGCTTACCTTGGAGAGGGATAAGAGAATCAGAAGATCCAAAAGTAAGAAACCGATGGAGCCGGAGGGTGTTCCTGAGAAAGCAACAGTTGTTGGTGGATCAAATAATAGGAAGAGAAAATCATGGACAAGTATGAAGGAGATAGCCGAGACGAACAAGAGTTTTAAGATACCCTTTCGCTTCTGATGGGTCCTTTGTGGTTATATTGAGTACATATTTCTCTTCTGAGGAAGTGAATCTGATAATAAAGAAGACAATGAAGCTTACCTTTGGAAAGCAAATCAAAGACGCTAGTGTCACTGTTCCATGTTAGCTTGCTGTGAATTTTGCATCATCGTACGTTTACAAAATAATCACAATCTTATGACATTTCTATGTGGCTGATCTGTTTAAAAGTACAAACGTTTTGATATGATTGCCATACAATATGTTTGGTTTATGTTGTGGATACAGTAATCACACATGTTATTAGAGATCAATATATAAGAGATATTGACAAATTAATTTCAAACCAGTTGACAGTAAAAGAATTGGCTCATTCTACTTCAAGATTTACAATAAGAACAGATCAATCTAGTGTGTTTTTTTCCGCAACCCAAAGATTCGATTTCGAAATCCTAATTAACTTTTAAATACACATTATTGAGCTCCCACTTAAAATATTCTTACCCGTTAGCTTCGTCAACTCTGGGGAATAAATCAAACTAACAAACAAAATTTATAAATATCAAAATTGACCAACGAACTTGCTAAATCAACGACTCTTTCTCTATATTTACACACTTCCTTCCTTGTCTTCTTTAGTTCTGTCTCAACTAAAAGGAAAATGGCAACAACAAAGAAAGTCTCTGCTCTCTTTTGCTTCTTTAATTTTCTCTATTCTGTCTCCTTTTAACAATTAACCAAACCATCTCTGAATCCGACCACATGGCAACTTTCTGCATCAAATCATCCGGAAACTTCAGTCGTAACTCAACTTACAACACAAATCTCAACACCATTCTCTCTTCTTTTCGAAACCAATCATCCATCGTTAATTATTACAATCTCACTACTGGTCTAGCTTCAGACAGAGTCCATGGCATGTTCTTATATATGCACAGGTGACGTCAACATAACAACATGCAACGCCTGCGTCAAGACCGCAACAATCGAGATCGTCAAAAACTGCACTAACCATAAAAGAAGCAATCATTTACTACTTCGATTGTATGGTTCGTTACTCAGATAAGTTCTTCCTCTCGACGCTAGAGACACAGCCTTAAAGCATTTGGATGTCTGTTGATCAAATACCGAAATCATTTTGGGACCGTTCAGAGAGAGATTGTCTGAAAAGATCGATGGGAGAGGTTATCGTAAGATCATCTATGTTGTCTTCAGCTCTCACGCCGTATTATTACATGGATGTACTCGATTTGATGGCTCCTATGATCTTGACTCTCTTGTTCAGTGTAGTCCACATGTCTGAAACTTGCGTTGCAAGAAATCAAAGAGTGTTGCAGTAATCAACTTTGGGCAATTATCTTCACTCCCAAATGTTTTGTGAATTTTTATGTCACAACCTCATCGTTGCCTCCGCTCCCATCACCGAATCGTAGCGGGTCTTTCTCGATCAATGGTGAGCCTATTATATTCATTACTGTAATTTAATTTTTGGGAACACAATTGTTTCTTTTGAGTTTGCGATTTCGTTTACATATTTACGAAGACTCTCGATGTCTAGATAAGTACTCTTGAGCTTGGAGGGTTCAAAGTGATTTCTAATCATCTTTTTTTGTTTTTACTTCTATATTGTCAGTATTGTAATGTTTTGATTTTATTTTATTTTTCAGGAAATAATGAAATATTTTGGGGAATGGCTGTGGCAGCTTCGGTATATGCACTTTTGGGTGTACATGATAAGTTGATTGCTGCATTTTAAGAGCAAATCATTCTTCTTGTTATTTTGTTTCATTTTTAGTTGTTTGTGTTTGTCCCTGTTAGTTGACTTATTTGTTGTGTAAGAAGTGGTTTTAATTTGATCTTCAATTTATGCATGTGGGGCTGGACTACAAACTTACGACTGTTTCAAATTTTAGTTTTTTTTTTTTTTTTTTTGGTCAACTCAAATTTTAGTTTTTAAGATTGCGTTTATATGTGAAGAAAAAAAAAAAAAAGAATTGCAGTGTTAAGACGTAAGACTTAAGAAATAAATTTATTACAAAAACACATATATTTTAATTTATAATTAAGAAGTTCTGTACCGAGACCCATACATGATATATCTCTAAGGTTTGGGATCAAAACATGTTATATAAGTGCCACTTGAGCAACTCTATTCAAAATTGCAAACTGTAAACGTAATTAAAGAAGCCTAACATCTTTTTTTGCCTCAGAACAATGTGGTTTACTATTGCAATTTTTTTCTTCTTATGGAGACGATTTTAAGATCATCCAATATATTACTTTGGGCAATGTGGAAAACCACAATATATTCACACTCTAGATTGGTTTTGAGGTCATTCAATATATTACTTTTTCATATAGTTATCGTCTCTTATTAATTTGTTTACTTAATTACTCCCCACTTGGAAATAATCTTTATCCTTTAGCTTTGTCAACTCTTTTAGGAGAATCGAATTTGTAAGATTCATCTTAAAATTGCAGTAAAACTTAAACAAAGACCAATGAAATTTTTAATCAACATTCATCTTAAAAAAAGCAATATAACTTACGACTATTTCTCTTCATTTACAGGAACTTCGTATCTTGATCCCCGGAGGAGTTAAATGCCCTTAACTTTAAATAGATGTCAAGAGATACGTTAAATGAAGAGAAATGACAAGTGTACATCTGATAACAAAAAGTAAAACGAGTGTTTTGGATTAGATATAGACCTCTATGATTAGACATTTTGATTTAGTATGTTTTATTTCTCTTTGGACAATTCAAATTGTTAAATAGATGTCCCTCTCCAGTCTCCAGATAATCAACATGCAAATGCAATCTATAACTTAATCCATATTAACATGATAATCATTAATATACATCGCCATCTACAAAAATACTATTAAATGAAAAAAATCAAAACTAAAATCAATAAAACTATATATGTTCTAGATTCCATTTCTAAACTTTCTCTGGCATTCTTTATTTTATTTGCTAAAAATAACTCAACAAATTGTGTATTCTTATATAAATTTATTATTTTTCTGTTTACCAAATTTTTCTGGTCATATAGTATTTACACGAACTCGCACATCTACAAGTGGCAAGGTTAAAATAATGATTGACCCAAAAGAAAGAGAAACTTAAAAATGACCAATTCATTTATTGATCTTCTTGATGGCCAATAACTACTTTTTATATATATACACACACACACCTATTTTCCTTCTTTTTGTCTCTACAGGTATAAGCATGGCAATGGCAACAACAAAAAATCTATCTGCATTCTTTTGCTTCTCCTTCTCTCTTATTTCTTCTTTTCACCACTAACGAAAACCATGTCCGAATCTGATGTAGCGGAAGCTTCCGCTACGATAAACACAGCTCAACCAATAATTCAAGGGAATCGATCGGGACCTGCCAGTTCAACCAAGGAATTCAATAGAATTCTCACTTGGGACCTGCTTCTTGAACTCGTTGAGATCTAGATAGATCTACCGAAAAAAAATGATAGAGAATACTTCTCCCAAAAGTCTAAGCTCTTTTATTAATAATCAATCAACTGAATAATACANACTGAATAATACAAAAGCCTAAACGGCTATTTATAAGAAAGCCATAAAACCCTAAAATAATAATAATAATTAATTTAAATAATAAAATAGTAATCTAAATATTTGGAATATTCCGATTATCTTCCTGCATCATTCTCTCCAGGTTGAAGAAGATTCGTCCTCGAATCTTAGCCGTGATCATCGTTTTCTAA
>OVBJ01000456.1:0-20648 GCA_900406535.1 Noccaea bulbosa | reverse complement strand
CCTGAATTTCTTTATATGCTCCATAAAAATCTTCGGTTTCAATGAATAATGGATATTCATAGGAAAAAATTTCGAACACCATGATATAGAAAAACAGAATCGAACCTTGATTGAGAAATCAAAGCGCTGTCTCTAATACCAACTGATGTAGCAGAAGCTACGATAAACACAGCTCAACCAATGATTCAAGGGAATCGATCGGGACCTGCCAGTTCAACCAAGGAATTCAATAGAATTCTCACTTGGGACCTGCTTCTTGAACTCGTTGAGATCTCGATAGATATACCGAAAACAAGGGATAGAGAATACTTCTCTCAAAAGCCTAAGCTCTTTTATTAATAATCAATCAACTGAATAATACAAAAGCCTAAACGGCTATTTATAAGAAAGCCATAAAACCCTAAAATAATAATAACTAGAGTTGGACCCGCACCCTGTACAGGGTGATGATTTCTGAATTTGTATTTTATGAAAAGATGAATATTTAATTATTTCGAAATTTTATGCGATAGATTGTTATCTTAATTTGGTTATTGTTTTCGTTTATAATATGGAAATTAAACATCTTAAACTATTGTTTTAAAAAGGTAAACAAACTAAAGACTAAAAACTAAAGACGGTCTGCAACCATAGATTCAATATAATAGATTTAATCAAGATATATAAAACTCAGATGATTACAATATAATAAGATAAGAAGTTTTATGTGTGTACACATAGATTAAAACTATTTATTTCTTTCAAAACTTAAACATGTTTTATTATAATTTCAAAACAATCCAACCATTAAGAAAACAATCTGCATAATCCAAATTGTCAGAATAACAAAAATATAATTAATTTTGTATTGAAAGTTGAAACAGATGGAATAATATTCAAATTTTTTATTAAAATAAAATATTTTTTAAAAATATATATATTTTATTGGATTTAATTATACAGTTTAATTAAAATCATATTAAATCGAATTAAAAAAATAATTTAATTTGAATACCTACTAAATGGGGTTTTCCAGTCATACACATCATCTATTTTTTTATAATATATTTTTATACATCTACACAATAACATATCCAATATGAGAATTTAAACAGTTCTAGTGATTATTATTGTTTTCAAAATTTCAAATCATAACATATACATAAAAGTTTTTAGATTTTCTTCATTAAAGTTTTTATATTGTGATTCAAATTATTTTATAAAATAGAGTTAAACAAAAATGATAGGAGATATATATATATATATAATGGTTTTAAAGAAAATATTATGATAGAAATAAATTGAATTCCATATATTCCTTATTTACTTATTTTCATAATTGTCATTTAAGGAGGGAGAATGATAAATTTTTATTAATAGTTACATATATGATTAGTTTAATAATACATATTTGATGATCTCTATACATAAGCAATGGCATTTCATGTAAATTCTCTAGTAACCTTTGGTTTAATTAAAAAAAATCACTTGAGAATGAACCTAGTGATGACATATCAGCAATGGCAAAGTTGTTAATAATACATAAGAGAAATGTTGTTTTTATAATGTATTCTCTTTTAATATATTAGAGATAATTAATTTAAATAATAAAATAGTAATCTAAATATTTGGAATATTCCGATTATCTTCCTGCATCAGAATCCGAGCACAAGGACACATTATGCATCAAATCATCGGCCAATTTCACTCGCAACACAACCTACCACACAAATCTCAACACCCTCCTCACCACTCTAACCAACCAACCATCTTTCTCTAACTTGTCCTCTTAATTAATCTCCACTTGAAAATTGAAATACATATTCTCACCCATTAGTCAACTCTTTTTGGGAGAATCCAAGAAAAATAAAAACAAAACTGTAATGCAAGAATCGAACTAAAGTTAAACAAAGACCACAATTAGTCAAAGACCAATGAACTTGTTAAATCAACGACTTTCCCTCTCTATATAGAAATCCTTTTATACTTCTTTCATTTTTTTCTCATAACCCGAAAAGTAAAAGCATGGCGACAACAAAGAAACTCTCTGCTTTCTTTAGCTTATTTGTTCTCTTATGTCTTCTCTTCACCACTAATCAAACCATGTCCGAATCCGACCACATGGAAACTTTCTGCCTCAAATCATCCGGAAACCTCTCTCGCAACTCAACTTACCACACAAATCTGAACACTCTTCTCTCTACTCTTAGCAACCAATCATCCCTCTCTAACTATTACAATCTTACCACTGGCCTAGCTTCCGACAGAGTCCATGGCATATTCTTATGCACAGGTGACGTCAACAGGACAACTTGCAACGCCTGCGTCAAAACCGCAACAATAGAGATCGCCAAAAAATGTACTAACCATCGAGAAGCAATCATTTACTACTTTGATTGTATCGTTCGTGCTGTCAAAAAAAAAAAAAAAAAAAAAAAAAAAATTTTANTATCGTTCGTTACTCAGATAAGTTCTTTCTCCCGACCTTAGAGACAGAGCCTAATACCTATTGGGTGTCTAACGATCCAATACCCAAATCATTTGGTAAATTTAGACAGAGGTTGTCCGAGAAAATGGGAGAAGTTATCGTTAGATCGTCTATGTTGTCTTCGTCACTTACTCCATATATTATCTTGTGGATACGACTAGGTTCGATAACCTGTATGATCTTGAGTCTATTGTTCAGTGTGCTCCTTATTTGGATTCTGGAAACTGTAGCACGTGTCTGAATCTTGCGTTGCAAGAAATCAGAGACTGTTGTAGTGATCAGCGTTGGGCTATGATATCTGGACTCCCAAATGTTTTGTGAGTTTTGATACCTACAATTCATCGTTGCCGCCGCTTCCACCGCCGAATCGTAGCGGTTCCTTCTCGATTAGATGTAAGCATATATGTATAATAAAATGCTTTTAATTTATATAGATTGTTGATACGTTTGACATATTATGTATACTAGAAATATTAAAGGGAAACTTGTCAAATGGGTAGTTTTTATGTTTTTACCCTATTAAAACCTATCAGAATATAAACTGAAACTTATTATCCAATTCAGATTTTTTTCTTTCTTCAAATGATTTGGATAAAAAAATGTATGTAAGACAAGAAGTAAAAAAATAAATGCTACATAAAATCTCTCTTGTGTGACTAAAATTGATATTTCATGAATAAGTCAGGTCAAAGGACTCAAAGCGATGGTGTTCCATCTGTAACCGCCATCTCTTTTCTCCGATTAATGGTGTTTTCTATAGGATTCTGTTGCAATTTCATAAACGTTGTTGTGATGGCAACGTTTATTGTTATCTTTCGACCGATCCTTCTTCAATTTCTTGACTTTCTCTTCATGGGAACAGTTAAGTTCGATCTCGATGCCGGTGTGGCACACTTCTCCATCATCTCCGCTGAAGCATCTACCATCTCCGTGGTGGGAAAGCCCTACTACGATGCAAATTTTTCAAGAAACACCAGGTTTCCTCTTCGATCCCAAATATCCTTTTGGATTGATGAGGAATGGTTTTCCCTCGTGATCATGGGCCGTTGCTCCCCGACAAGGATAGTTCATCAAAATTCGAGTCTTATGGACTTGAGTCCACTTCCAACTTCGTCAGCGGCGGATCAAGTACATCCTCAATTGAAAATATTCTGGAGACTTGGTCGGCGGATATGGGATCCAGGAAAGATAGATCTATGGAGACGCCATGAATCGGAGCAAGAGATAATGTACTGGTATAATTTATCTCTAATAAGAAGACAATCAAAGTCATGGACAAGTACTACAATCAAGATACATGTCATCTGTTGGTGCGATAGATATTGGGTTAGATTGCGATGTAACAGATGGATCGCAATCATTCATCTTCTAAGAAACAACTGGCTTTTTATCACAATGATGATAGTCATTCAAGATGATCATATGAGACCGAGGACGATGATGGATAAAGCACATAACAGATACAGTTATCTGTTCGCGTGGAAGTCTTATCTGACAAAGAAAGCAACGTGTAATTGTTCTTATTCCATTTTAAAGTTCTTCGTAAGCAATGTATTAGTTGTATTTGTTGTTTTTATTTCTTTGATTCATAACATTGTAATCTTCGGTTCAACTTGATTAATAAATAGATGTTAGTATGTTACCAAAAAAAAAAAAAAAAAATCTCTTGTACGTTTCTTTTAGTATTATGGTCGGTTATTGTTGTAATATTGTTTGGCTTCTCTTGTTTTTTGCAGGAAACAATAAAATAGTTGGGAGAATGGTTATTGCAGCGGCCGCTTCGATGTTTGTGTTTTTGGGATTATGATAAGATTTACAGTCTTCGTCTTGGAGTAATTGGTGAAGCTCATCCTAAAGAACGTCTTCAAACCTTATATTGTTTAAACCACGTGTTTGGATACCGTTTAATGTTCTAAAACTTTTGAAGATCTTCATTTTCTTGGCAACCATATTTTTCAGGTTTGATACCTGGCATCCAATATCAAGATTCAATGATTTTTACAAATATAAATACATCAAAACATGTGCCCATAACAAAAACTGCCTTTCTTAGTAGGAACACTTTATTTTTGTGTGTTCTCGCGTGTAATAGTCATCAAATTGTATGATCTCGCTTGTAATAGTCATATCGTATGAGGTTTTTTTTATAACCTTACCCGATTTATTTTAATTTACCTTTTCAGGCATGTCAACCCGGTTTATTATTATTCTAATAAACTTTAAACAATTTTCTTTTGCTTTTGCGAATGAAAAAAAAATACCAAGTTATTTACTAAAAGTCGGCAAAAATATGAGAAATACAAAGTCATAGAATTCCTATCGTGTCTCCTCCTTTCCAGTGTTCTATTTGCACGGATAGCCTTGTGATTTTCTTTCTCAATATTTTTTTTTTTCTATTTAACAATAGAATAGTTATATATATATAAATCATTTCATCTTGACAAAGATAGAGCAAATAGAAAAAAACGAGGAAAAATGTCAAAGAGTGTAAATGGTGTTGGATGTGTCACTCTTTTCCTGATTTGTTTGTTCATTTTGACAGGTAATTTGTATTATGATATTATGAATCTCCCCAAATCGTTAACTATTGAGAATAAGTATATTTAACTTAAAGTTTGTGTTGATATTCGTTATAAATACATTATAAAAATTTAAAATTTTGATTTTCTAAATGTGAAAAAAAAACATATTGCAAAATTTTGACTTCATGGGTGAATGTTTATACTTATTAGTTGACAAAAAGAAGTGATATTTGTTAAAACCTTGTTAACACTAAACTATAAATTGTTTTTTTTTCTCACTTACTATTACAAATTATTAGAATTGTTACAATAAAGATTTTGCAACGAACAATTTTGTTTTCAAACCTTAGATTGTTTAAACCACGTGTTTGATACCGTTTAATGTTCTAAAACTTTTGAAGCTCTTCATTTTCTTGGCAATCATATTTTTCAAGTTTGATACCTGGCATCCAATATCAAGATTCAATGATTCTTACATATATAAATACATCAAAACATGTGCCCATTGCAAAAACTGCCTTTTTTAGTAGGAACACTTTCCCTCATTGCTTGCTTTTGGTCTAAAGATAACACCAAATCAAATTGTATGCGCTCGCATGTAATAGTCATCAAATTGTATGATCTCGCGTGTAATAATTATATCGTATGAGGTTTTTGTTTTTACCTTACCCGATTTATTTTAATTTACCTTTTCGGGCATGTCAGCCCGGTTTATTATTATTCTAATAAACTTTAAACAATTTTTTTTTGCTTTGCGAATGAAGAAAACAAATAATTTGTTTACTAAAAGTGGGCAAAAATATGAGAAATACAAAGTCATAGAATTGTTATCGTGTCTCCTCTTTTCCAGTGTTCTATTTGCACGGATAGCTTTGTGAATTTTTTCTCAATAATTTTTTTTTGTTCTATATAACAATAGAACCAGTTATATATATACATAAACCATTTCACCTTGACAAAGCAAGAGCAAATAGAAAACAAAACGAGGAAAAATGTCCAAGAGTATAAATGGTGTTGAATGTGTCGCTCTTTTTCTGATTTGTTTGTTCATTTCGATAGGTAATTTGTATTATGATATATGAATCTCACCAAAAGGTTGATTGTTGTGTTTATGATTTATTGTGTATTTTTAAATATAATTTAGTAACCTTTATCATTTGAATTAAAGTTTGTGTTGATATTCTGTATAAATATTTTATAAATATATTATGTTTTGTTTTTTTAAATGTGAAAGAGAAGAAAAAAAACATATTGCAAAATGTTGACTTCATGGGTGAATG
The DNA here is from genome assembly GCA_900406535.1 of Noccaea bulbosa. Taxonomy (NCBI): domain Eukaryota; kingdom Viridiplantae; phylum Streptophyta; class Magnoliopsida; order Brassicales; family Brassicaceae; genus Noccaea; species Noccaea bulbosa. Next base: position 14,379 of record OVBJ01000456.1, on the reverse strand, counting down.
TTTATACAATATAATATATTGTGTTTTATTAGTTGACAAAAAGAAGTGATATTTGTTAAAATCTTGTTAACACTAAACTATAAATTGTTAATATAAATTATTTGTTTATTTCTTATTCGTTAGTTTTATATCTTAATCAACAATTACTATTTTATCAGGAATGCTAAATGCTGCTGGACCCAACATTTATTGCACAAAATATCCATTCCATAAGGACCCAGTTGGCATATGTACTAAACCAGATCCTGACGCATTGTGCAACCATAATTGCGGTATTCGCAGTTCTTATAAAGGCAAATGTCTAATACTTCCGAAAAAGAGTCCAAAGAAAATGTGCTACTGTTGGTATTTTGACTTTGTTCCTGGTGCAGGTTGCGAGTAATGAATCCGATGAATGTCACTAATAAATCTCATGGAACTTTATAATACTGATAAATGTGCTTTTTACCTCATTTAATTCGTGTTTTTTTTGTTTTCTCATTTAATTTAATGCATGTAATAACGAATGAAGTAATTTATCTTGGCTAATAAATATTGACTCTATTAGTTAGTCGGTTTTCATTTTTCAGATCCTAATTTTTATTTGAAAAAACTTCAATAATAATAGAAACAACATTCTTTTTTAAACGTAACGTAAAACAATTTCTTGTGGTTGACAGAAAAACAATTGTCTTATAATAATAATAATAATCTATCTATACTATATAAAAGTTGAGGCTATAAGACTCTGAGAACGTCTACATAGGATTAATAAACACGATTTTACTGGTCCACATAAGCATTTACATAATTTAGAAATTTTTCAAATTTTAAACACCTAATAGTATCATTCCACATCATTATATAAAATTAAGAAATTTTCCATATTTTAAATAACCAATAGTATCATTCAATATCATGATATAGAATTAGCTATATTTGTAAATTAGTAAATTTCTTTTTATTTTTCAAGAAAATTAATTAATAGAACTTATTTAAATTAGAAACTCCACAAATCTAAAGTAATTAAAGAAATATTTTTGTAATATACAAGTTAAACCTAAATGCCTTTAAGGGTGTCCACATAGGATTATAAAACTAGAACTTATTGGGCCACATAAGCATTTACATAATTTTTTTCTATTTTAAGCAACCAATATTATTCATGTATATCATTATTTAGAATTATTATTTTTTTCAAATTTTAAACAACCAATACTATTAATGTATATCATCATCTAAAATTAGCTATATTTTTAATTTGTTAATTGCTTTTATGTTTCAAGAAAATTAATTAATATAGCCGGTTTAAATTATAAACTCCACAAGTCCAAAGTACTTAATTTAAGATTTTTTTTTGTTAAAAGTATAATTTACTAGATTTTTAAAATTATATAAAAAATATTTGTATAACTACAATATTAGTTATAAAGAATTAAATAGACCTTAATGTGAATTTTCTTTGACCAAACTTAAGTTATTACAAATAAAGTGTAAGTTTTATCTTAATAACTAAATAATTGTTCTAAGCAAACAAAGTCAACGTTGCAAGACAGTCGATCTCAACATTACATAATCTATGAGTTCATTTGCAATTTCTTTTGAGGTGATGAGAGGCTTTGGGAGCTAAAAGAAAAATTCAAGAAAACAATAGAATACCAGATAATATTTTCTTCATCGTACGAGTTTCAAGAAAAAAAAATGACCGAAAAAGTAAATAATTTGTTTGGATTATTATGGAGCAGAAGAATTCAAATGAGATTTAATAGTCGAAATCATACTACAACTTTTCGAGAAAGCATTCCACGCTACATCAACAGAACAATAGTTTCTATTCGGGAGGATATTGGAGGTCAGACGGAAAGGAAGAAAAGAGGTTGATGTCTTAGCTGAGCTTTGGGTATCATTTTTGGGCATACTTCACGGTCACATCCTTTAAGAAGATTTCATTTTTATGTAAATAATGATATTCAAATAAAAGAATATCACGAGCCTTAAAAAAATGCCACAATATATAAGATTAAAGAAGTATAGACAACAAACTTATTAGGGGCATAATAATCATCTTTCCTACATCTTCAAATCTTCAAATAGTTTCCGAGAAAGATGTGAGTTTTCCATAAGTTTATTGGGAAGCATGGATGGATCATAGACTTAAATTATAGAAGGACATATAAAGAAGATATGGAGACCATCACTTTGATGATCACAATAATTGCAAGAGGTGTTTGCATCGAGTCCATGAGCAGTTAGAGATTGATCAGTCAAGACAAAGCTTTTCCCATCAAATTCAAGAGAAAATATTTGATTTTTGGTGTAGTATAAACTTGTCAAATATGATTATTTGACGTGATTAGAAACATGATATGATTATGAGGTGAGTTAATAACCATTTTTGCAATGAAATATTCACTAACTGAATTTTTGCAATTTCCAAGTAAATATATAACTAACAAAAATTTCGAACAATAATATATTTCTAAACAGATTTAAGGCAAAAATATTCAAGTAAACATTAATATAAAACAATTTCTAAAACGAAATGTATACCATAAATCATTAAAAATGTGATAAAGATATTAACACACAAAAAAATGAACATTGAATGAACAGTGATTTAAGATTTTCTTTACGTCATAAAAAAAGAACATAAATAATTTATATTATATAAAAGATAAATATATACTACTATGATCAATGCTTATAAACTAAATGTACTGAAAAATAAATCATATGTTGTTTATAGCATTGTGTTACATACAAATATTGTTGACATATAATTTAAAGAATTTTACTATACATATTTAAAAATATGTTTCTGTTTAGAAAATGACTAACACTTCAAAATAGCTAATAATTTAACACTACATTTTACAAAATATGTATATAAATACATATATATATTTCTAATAAAACTTGACCATATATGCATCAGAAGGTCCATATAGGATTGAAGAAACTTAATTTGATTGGTCCAGATAATTATTTACATGATTAAGAAAATTTATAATTTATAATTATGTAAGAGATAAAAAACAATTAAGTATATACGATTTTAAACAACCAATAATATTATTCCACATTATCATTAAAATTCATGAATTAATTTCCTTTTTATATTTGAGAATAGATTATTAATTAAATACTTTAGAAATTATATTTTCAAATTACAAAAAAAAAGAATAAAACTGTATGTAAGAATAATTTGAAAATGATATAATCTAAATAGCATGTGGAATTAAAAATTTGAAGAATAGTTAACTTTAAAATATTCTCTATATAAATATAATTTTAAAGATATGTGTAACAGTTAAGATTATTATTTGTTCGATCTTATGTGGGTAAACTATAAATCTTAATCTATTAATTAACTAGAGACGAAATTCAAGAAAATGATAGAATAGGCTCGCCCTAATTGATATTTTCTCTCAGGCACAAAGCTCGAGGCGGCCGCCGCACCTCATCCTCTACCCAACAAAATGAGCTTTGCGTCGTCGACGGCCATCCATCCACCTTAGCTGGTCCTCCCCTGAAGCCGCTTTTCTGACTGGTCGCCCTTGACTGGCCGGAAGTTTCTTCGCCCCTCGTCGTCTCCAATTTCCGACGAAATCATCTTCTGCTTAAAGCTTTTCCGGTTCTAGAATCTCTCCTCTCTCAACGTTTCTCGCATCCCCATGGCTCCGTTGATGCAGATTCTCCGTGAAAGCTTCTCCCATTCGGATCCCCTAGATCCTTCGAAGGTAGATCTCTCTCACTCCTTTCTGGCTATGCCGGCGACATCCCCTTTGAACCGTCCGGATCCACCGGATCCGCCTGACCCTCCAGATAATCGTGGATCTCGGATATCACAAGATCTAGCCGCTTCGACTCGGCCTTTGACTTCGTTCTCTCCTCCGGCGGCTACTAGTGCCTCCCCACCGGAGATTAAGAGCATCGTTCCCTCCACTTTCTCTCTATCCGTTGCTGTTGAACCTGATATTGTAGGCCAAAGATACTTCTTCTTTGGTGTTGGGTTCTTCACTGGTACGGTAACCCTCCAGGCGCCGTTGTTCTGTCAAGTCGCCGCAGAGGCTGGCCAGAATCCGGATTTCTTCTCCCTCGTCATCTCCTCTTCCCGATGAGTATCTCCATGTTCTCGATCTGCTCTTTCACGGGAAGGTGATTCTCCCAAGGGGTCGTGTTCTCTCGTTTCTCCATGGCTTTATCGATGCGCACTTGTCACCGTTTTTATCTCTTACCGTTGGATCTGGAGAAAACGAGATCAGCGGCTCTCTCTGCCTTGATGCCCGAGAGCGTGCTATCTTCACCGAGGAACCATTCTGGTGTACTATTTCAATCAGTTTCCTTCACATCTCCATTCATCCTCTTCGTTCAGTCTTCCACCACATCTCTAAGCTTTGGCCTTTTGAAGTTTTTAGTCCTATTCCTCGCCGACAAAGGGATATCGGATCTTGGATTCCCGTTTTAGTCAGTTTGCACATCTTGTTCCGGCGTTGTAAAAAATCAACAGATCTAGTCTCCGGCGGCGATCTCACGAGTTTGGCCGCCATCACCACCGCGTCCGTTGTATTCGTCTCAGTGGTGTGGGCAATACGATCAACCTGTCCCATTAGGGTTTGGTGTTCCTCTTCATTTCCTGGGCTGTGCCCTTATACATTTCCTGGGCTGGGCCTTTGTTTTCCTGGGCTTGTCCCTTGTATTCCTGGGATTTGCCCTTGTAAACCGTTAAAGTCATCTGGCACAGTGACTATTACTCGATCTTTCGGCATTGCCGTGTTGATCTCCTTGGCGCAAGCGAGGTTATTCTCTATTTTGCTGTCAATCTATCTCGGAAATTTCTCTCGTGTAATTTCCTTTGTCTTATTGCTTTGTTTTATTGTTTTAAGAGGATGTTTAATTCCCTCTCTATGATGTAACATGGTTGTTTAAGTTTAATGAAAAACCCGTTGACAAAAAAAAAAATCTATTAATTAACTATAAGATTATTTGCATCAATTATTCCACATCAATCATTTTTGCTTGGGACTGCAAATATATGTGTTATGTTTTGATATAAATAAAAAAAACGAAAGTTTTTAAAATAGTGTTTAAAGTAAAATGATATTTGAAAAATGATTTATAAAGACAAAAAATGAGGATTTGTATAACATCAAATAAATTTTAGTTATAGACGGACAAAAATATGTTTTTTTACCAAGATTTGATCTAAATAATATTTTTGTATGTCAAGATTTTATATCAACAAGATATTGGTATATCTAAAAACATTTGGTTTCCAGAGAATTTTGGTATTGAAAAATTTGTAAATTTTAGTTGGCAGTTTTTTAAAATTATTCATTAAGAATATGTATTAAACCGATTTAAAATACAGATTTGTGCGTAGCGCGGGTGAAAGGCCTAGTAAAATAATGAAAAGTAGAAACTAAAAAGAAAATACGAATCGTCATCAAATTCTCTCCACCAAATTAAATTCTCTCCACCAAATTCGTTTCTCTCTTGTTTCCGTCCCTCCGAGAACGGTACGGCCGCACCCGCTGCGGCGGAAAGCACATCTGCGTCTGAGAACGGAGGTAAAGAGAGTGTTGCGGCGGTAATCAAATTTCAGGATGCAAGATTGGGATCTGAAACTGCTCCATGTCATCGTTGCTGGTTAGATCAATTCAAACTCGAATTTCGTTTCATTCGTAAGAATCCTGGTAGGAATTGTTTGAGAAACAAGAAGAAACCAATCAAAATCCCACTGCAATAATTTAGGTTACACAGCAATCTGTGAATCTGGAGTGACGAGTGACGACTAATGACATAAATCATAACTCTAAAATGTCAATGTTGAATTTGGAATGAGCAAATTAATAACGATTTATTCAACTTGATTTCAGTCATTGCTTTGGTTTGTAATAGGTATAAGAAGAATGAAGAAATCTGTAGGTGTTCAAAGGTAAGTAACCAAACCTTTCATCATCTATCTTGTATTTTCCATTCTCTTAGTTTGTCTTATTATGAATAGTGTGGGTAGGCTTTGATCAAGATAAGATACTGGAACAATTTGTCCAAGAGTGAGTTTCGTGATAGGTTTTTCACAAGGGTAACTTCTGTTTACAGAAACTTTGGGGTTTTGCTAAAAGATTAGATGCGTTTCCACATATTCTTATGCAAGCATTTGATGGTTATTGATGAAGCAAACGAACATGACCTTATTGAGTCATATCTTCCTTTGAACTCTCCAAATGTTCGATACCGTTTTTTAGGCTGAGAATAATACACTTTACTGCATTTGCATCTTCAGGTGGGTCTTGAGATACACTTTACTGCATTTACACAGTAACTTCTGAGATTGGAACACGCTTCTGTCCCAAGTGCGTTTACAATCAAAGCTGCGCGTAAACCACCATGTTTTACTGTTAAACACATCAATCTGATCAATTCCTTATATGTGTGACTCTGATTTTAAACCAGAAACCCTCGTCTTCCTTCTTTCTTTGTGCAGTTTTCGGTACCAATGCCTACTAGCGGAAGAGAGACGCAAACGCAATCACCAAGAATTTGGTTGGTTCGACCGGAAGATCAACTTCCTCAAAAGTTTCTTCATCCCATGACCAAGAAGAACGCAAGCAAGCCGGTTAGTACATACAAACTCAACTTTTTTTGTTTTTTCTTTACCCTAGGACATAAGCCAATTGATATATTAGCTAGTGATAGTATACAACAATAAACATTAATGCTTTTATTGCTTTCCTCTGATAACGTAGCAAGTTCTAAATATATGACATATTAGAGAAAATAGATTGTTAATTTCAACCAAGGTTTTTTTTGGGTATGTTGGTAATTATGTAACTTTTCTTGGTAAAATCACAGTATGGGAGGGATGTAGTTGAGAGAGTGAGAGTAGTGGACATGGATCATAATTAATATGCTATGGAGAATCAATCACATGCTGAATTCAATCACATATGTTGAAAGCAATCACATGTTGAAATTAATTTACACGAGTTGTAGAAGTCAAGCAGCGTGGAAATTCGGATTTTATTGTCGACTCAAGCTGCTTTAGAGAGAAATATATAAAACCAAATCATTTTGTGAAAGAAAACCAAAAAAGAGAGAGATGAGGGTACTTTTTTTCTTCATCTTAGTTCTTCAGCTTTCCTCTAAATATGTATCGGAAATTTTATCGGCAGAGCCGTATAAGCTATCTACCCGAAGAAACATGTTTTCCCCATCCAAAGTCTTTGTTCTTGGTTTTTTCAAACCGTCCACAAGTTCCGGAGCAGATGAGCGTTGGTATCTCGGCATATGGCACCGGAGGTTTCCAGAACAAGTGGTATGGGTTGCCAACAGAGACAGCCCACTCTCTGAGCCCATCGGAACCCTCGAGATCATGGATGCCAGCCTTGTCCTCCTTGATGAACACGGTACACGTGTCTGGTGGACCAATGGGACTAGCACAAATCCCATGGAATCGCCGCTGATCGGAGAGCTTCTTGACAGCGGGAACCTTGTATTGAGATACTCCAAATCAGGTGGGATTCTGTGGCAGAGCTTTGATTTTCCAACGGATGCTCTAGTCTCCGAGATGAAGGTGGGGTGGGATGCCAAATCGAATATAAACAGAGTATTGAAATCTTGGAGAAGCTCCGACGATCCTTCAACGGGGGAGTTCACTTATGGGGTGGAGCGTCATGGGCTCGCGCAGAGTTTCATTCGCGAGAAAGGTGTGCCAAAATTTAGAAGCGACCCATGGAATACCATAACTGGCAGGAAGGTAGGTGGGAATTTAAGCTACGCGACCTACAGCGTATTGGTGACTGAATATGAGGCACTCTACTTCTTCCGTCTCACGAATGACTCCTTCTTCTCCATACTGAGACTTGAGTACGGGGGCTTGTTAAAGCTGTCAACATGGATTCCAAAAGCGTTGAAACCGACAGAGATTATTATTCCAGCTGACGCGTGCGGTCGGTACGGTACATGTGGGGCATTTTCTCTCTGTGACACAACCACATTACGAATCTGCGATTGCGTACCCGGGTTTAAGCCGAGAGACAAAGACGCGTGGGGTTTGCGAAACTATGCTGGTGGGTGTGAGAGGAATGCAAGGTTGAAGTGCTATGGAGATGGTTTTGTGCGGCTTGAGACGATGAAGTTGCCTGATGCTTCAAAGTCGGTTGTGGACAGGAGAATCGGGCTCAAGGAATGCAGAGAGAAATGCCTCGGAAACTGCAAATGCACAGCGTATGCAAACGCTGATATGCAAAATGGTGGATCAGGTTGTGTAATTTGGGTCGGAGACCTCCTCGATCTCCGCAAGAACAACATTGCCGGCCAAGATCTCTTTGTTAGATTGGAAGCTAATGCAGGTCAGTTAATTTTACTCTCTTTTTGTTTCCCAAATCATATATATATATCGATTTATTTGACTCTTGCACTTGTTTTTCTTTCTTCAGCGGCAGCAGAGGCAAAGAAACGTACAAAACAAAAACAAAAAGAAAAAGAGTAGAAAAACCTTAGCCTTGATCGTCGGAGTTGGGATTGTGCTTCTTCTGTCTTTTATCATCATTGCATCGGTCTGGTTCTGGAAAAGAAAAAAGAGGTCACCAACTCCAAGAGCCACTACTGAATCAGCACCCATTGGTATGCTTGAATTTGTGTCCTTCTTTTGAATTAGTGTGTACCAAGAAGAGATGAGAAACTAAATATATATGATCATAAATAAACAAGGGGCTTTACAATGTGCACCGATGGAGCTAGTTGAGATTGCCACGGCCACGGGAAACTTTTCTGATTCCAACAAGATCGGGCAAGGAGGTTTCGGTATTGTCTACAAGGTACTATACATAAACTCTAGAAATGATTGTGCTCTGCTTAGATTCTGTCAAACTTATCAAATATGGTAACAGGGGACGTTACCTGACGGGCAAGTAATCGCAGCTAAACGGCTTTCGAAAAGGTCAGATCAAGGGATCGAAGGGTTCACCAACGAGGTGAAAATGATCGCTAGCGTCCAGCATGTAAATCTTGTCCAGGTTATCGGATATTGCTTCCAAGGTGAAGAAATGATCCTAGTTTTCGAATTCCTTGAGAATTCGAGCCTCGATAGTTACCTTTTCGGTTAGTACCAAGTTGTATACATCCATACTACTCTAATTATTATTGTCTGAATGTTATATTTTGGGAACTAAAATTGATTTTGGTTTCGTATATAGACAAGACAAGGAGCGCTCTGCTTGATTGGGAGAAGCGACTCCAAATCACCAATGGTATTGCTCGGGGACTCTTATATCTTCACCAAGATTCTCGGTTTCGGATCATCCATAGAGACCTGAAACCGAGCAACATCTTGCTCGACAATGATATGATCCCAAAGATTGCGGATTTCGGGATGGCCAAACTCTTTGAAGGCGATGAAACAGAGGCTAGTAACACAAGGGTCGTTGGAACTTTGTAAGCAGTATCTAAACATCCAATGTAACTTTTCATTAGGACAAGAACTGATTAACAAAAACAAGTTTATCTTTTTTTCAGCGGATATATGTCTCCGGAATACGCGATAGACATGATATGCTCGGTAAAGTCTGATGTCTTCAGCTTTGGAGTCTTGGTTCTTGAGATGATTTCAGGTAAGAAGAACTCGGACTTCTTCCGCACGGACGAGGAAAGCCTTCTAAACTATGTAAGTTTGAAAGAAAGAAATCGAATTCTTTTTGATTGATAAACGCTCGCTAATTCTTTTAGGACAAGAACAGGTATGGAGGAACTGGAAGGAAGGAAAAGGGCTGGAGATGGTTGATCCGGTGATGGTAGAAGCATCATCATCAACATTTCGACCACAAGAGGTCTTAAGATGCATACAAATTGGTCTCTTGTGCGTGCAAGAATGTGCAGAGGATAGACCGGTAATGTCGTCCGTCGTTCTAATGCTCACTAGCGACACAACAGAAATGGATCAGCCAAGACGGCCTGGCTTTTGTGTCAGTAGAAGTCGTTCCTCTTCCTCCTCACCAAAAAAGCCAATCGAAGAAGATACTTGGACAGTCACCGACGTAACCCTCTCGGTCATTGAAGCTCGATAATGTCACGACATGATCACTTCTCTCAAGTCTAAACTATCCAGCTCTTCTCCTCTCCTCAGACGTCATCTATTCTTAATCATGCTCCGAGTTTATCGGGAAAATTAGAATTTCTCTCTTTTGTTTTTTTTTATCTCCCCTTACCGATGTTATAAATTTTATTATCATATTAAAGACTTTTCAAACAAAACTATTATCGTTAAGATATGAAAGAAAGAAAATCAACTAGTATTTGTCAATCTTTATTAATTAGCTACAACAAGCTGTGTTCAAAATCAACTAGTATTTTTCAAAAATCGATGATAAATCGGAGATTAATCGGGTATAATTTTTACTATATTTTAATATATTTTTTAAATTATATATATATATTGTATGACATTAATACAAAAATCATAAACTCATACAAAAGATTATATTAAGCATTTTTACTAATACACATCTAATGCAAAATGACTTCAATTTTATTCTTCATTTTTACTAATACACATCTACACTATTCGTTGATCATGCACGAGGATGAAGAGCGGAGTCGGCGTTCTTGAAGGAAGCAAGATCTTGACACCCTTTGGCTTCCACGTAATGTGAAAATTCCTAAAGATGTTGGAAATTTAGCACATTGGTGAAAGGTGAAAGGTCGAGATGACGGCTCTCATCTCGTGAATCCATAGCGTGCCCAAGATGGAGTTATATATAGCCGGCTTGTCTATGACGGTGAATTTCACGAGCCTGGAAATCCCGCCGATGTAGATAGATAGGCGTATAGTGCCGACACTAAATACGGCTTCGGCGGTGAACCCAGTCAGTGGCCGAAATGTCGGCTTCATAGCTTCTTCTCCGATTTCTATTCGATCTAGGGTCTATTTGAATATTAGGTTCACCGTGCTCCCAGTGTCGAACAGTATCTTTACCACGTCGCAATCGTGGACTTGTATTTTGACCACGAGCGGGTCGAGGTGCGGGGTATCCAGCCCGTCCGTATCCTTGTCCGTGAAAGATATTGTGCTTGCGTCTTGACGGGCATATGAGTAGTACTGTGCGTCTTCATCTCGATGAGAGCTAGGGTAGCGTTATGCCGCGATGGCTTTTCGCTCGTACTCCTTAATCGCCGAGATGGAATCATCATTGTCCAAGAGGCATCCCATGATCATACTAACTTGTCGCTTCGGCGGCGGTGGTAGATCTTCCGGATGGTCACGATCCCTCTTCTCGGGTGCAGGTCTGGAGGTCGTCTTCCCTTGCTTTCGGGGATGAAATTGACGAGGTCGTTTTTCCTTCTGGCCTGTCTTGGCTTGCTTCGGCGCGAAGTTTTTGCCTTGAGATCGATCGCCTTGTACCGCGATGGCTCCTTCCCGATACTTTCTCAAGAGGCTACCGACAAGGTGCCTACAGGTTTCTGTTGCATGGCCGGTTCGACCATGGAAACTACAGAACAGGTTCTGATTGTTATCATCGTCTGGGTCGGCAATGACGGGACGAGATGACGATGACAGTGCAAGTGTCTGGTGCTATTATGCTGGATCCCAGTAATCTTCAGGGCTGTCGTCAACGGCGAAGGTGAGTGATCGCCTGACATCAGGCCTTCGACGAGGTTCATGGCTTTCTTCTTTGGGCTTGGTGGTAGTAGGCTTTCTATCACCGCTCTTCTCGGCATAGAAGTCGGTGTTCTCTTCCAAGAAGATGTAGCGCTGGGATCGGTGGAGTGCGTCTTACAAGGTTGTTGATGGCTTCAGCGAGAGGGCTTCTTTAAACTTTGAGTCATATAAGAGGCCACTGCGAAGTGCCTCCAGCGGAACGCTATCTGGCATGTCGCCGAGATCAATTGTGGCTTTCTTAAATCTTTACATGAAGCTTCATAGGAGTTCGTCTTTCGATTGCGTCATGGTGAACATGTTGCGGGTAACCCTAGTCATGTTCATGGAGTAATGCTTTAGGAAAGCATTCGTCAAGTCTCGATCAACTCGGCAGGGAGGCTGGAGAACCATCTGAGCGCTTCTTTCGTCATATGCTCGACGAAGACTTGGCAATAGTTTGCCTCTCTCTCGTCGGGAGTGGCATACTGTTCCCTAGTCATAGCGAGGTTGAAAGCTGTCAACCATATTTTCGGATCTTCATCTCCGGCGAAAGGTTCGATCTTTAGTCAGACTCTTTCGCGAAGTCGGATTTTGCGAATCATTGCCGTGAGCGGACTCCTCCGAATGTCGGCAAGGACTTTAGTCAACTCTGGTGCAAAGCTCATGACGAGATGCACCTTGGCGGTTAACTCATCGAGCCGACGATTGATTTTGTCGAGCTCTGAGCTGGCTCTCCTGCGGGTTCGAGAAGGTCGGCTCGCCGTTCCCGTTCGGTTGGCGGTCGCTCCTGCTGGCGCAGTCCCCGTGGCTTGACTTACCGGCGTATCGAACGAGAGCTGACGAGTTGGTGATAGCTCGTCGTCATCTGAGACCATCAGGTAGAAGTACTCCTGCCTCTTCTTCTGCTGGACGCGCATCGTCTGGAATTCGTCGGAGAACGGCTTCATCGCCGTTCGGATTGTTTCCAGGAGGTCGTCATGCGTGATGGCCTTAGCTTTGGAAGTGCGACGAGTAGGTGCTGGCGGAGGAGTTTCGTCCTGGGGTAAGTCTGTTTCTTCGCGCAATGGACTCTTATCGAGGTCGGACTGATCACCCTCGGGTGTGAGAAGGTCTTTCTCGGTCAGGTTTTCCTTCTCAGCGATGGGATTCCTCTCTGGAATATCCTTCTGGCAACGAGGGTTTTTCTCAGGGAAGCTTTCTTCTGATCGAGACATTGGTTGCTTTCTTTGCGTCTGAGCTTCTTCGAGGTTTTAATTCGCGAGAAGTGTTCCCAGTCCCCACAGATGGTGCCAATTGTTGATTCCAGAAATAGCACACATTTATGTGACGCGATATTTCAGATGTGAGATTGTGGACTGCGACTTTATTACTCGAAGAAGGAACGGATTACAAGAGGTGGTCTCGTCAAACAAGTTTTGACGAGACAAAACACGAGAATTAGGATACAAAGAGAAAATATAGTGAATTCTCTAAGTATTTTTCCTGGGGATTCTCTGATGATCGTCAATTAATGAAGATCTCTTCTTTTATAGCGATGATAGGGCGGCTCTTGCTGAATATTCTCCTCTTGTTCGATTATGGAAATCTTCTTCTTGTATCGATTTCTTTCCTTTCTTTGAGTAAGCGGTTTAATGCTTTTTTCTTTTGGCTAAAGGAGATGCCTTCCTCCTCAAGGCTTTCTATTTCGGTGAGGAGGCTAAGGTTGAAGATGGGCCGGACTTTTGCATTGTTATTCATAGTGACGGGCTCAGGAAAATGTGCTCATTTCACCTCTAACAGGGGAATGGTTCTTGCAACGGCCGCTTCGGTGTTTGTGTTTTTGGATTATGATAAGATTTACAGTTTACAGTCTTCTGTCTTTGGAGTAATTGGTGAAGCTCATCCTAAAGAACGTCTTCTAGGAGAAGAAGACTCAAACCTTAGATTGTTTAAACCACGTGTTTGGATACTGTTTAATGTTCTAAAACTTTTGAAGCTCTTCATTTTCTTGGCAATCATATTTTTCAAGTTTGATACCTGGCATCCAATATCAAGGTTCAAAGATTTTTACAAATGTAAATACATCAAAACATGTGCCCATTGCAAAAACTGCCTTTTTAGTAGGAACACTTTCTTTTTGTGTGGTATCTCCCTCATTGCTTTCTTTTGGTCTAAAGATTACACAAAATCAAATTGTATGCTCTCGCGTGTAATAGTCATCAAATTGTATGATTTCGTGTGAAATAGTCATATCGTATGAGGTTATTTTTTTGTTACCTTACCCGATTTATTTTAATTTACCTTTTCGGGCATGTCAGACCGGTTTATTATTATTCTAATAAACTTTAAACAATTTTCTTTTGCTTTGCGAATGAAGAAAACAAATAATTTGTTTACTAAAAGTGGGTAAAAATATGAGAAATACAAAGTCATAGAATTCCTATCGTGTCTCCTTTTTTCAGTGTTCTATTTGCACGGATAGCCTTGTGAATTTTTTCTCAATAATATTTTTTTTGTTCTATATAACAATAGAACAGTTATATATATACATAAACCATTTCACCTTCACAAACCAAGAGCAAATAGAAAAAACGAAGAAAAATGTCCAAGAGTATAAATGGTGTTGGATGTGTCGCTCTTTTCACGATTTGTTTGTTCATTTCGACAGGTAATTTGTATTATGATATATGAATCTCGCCAAAGGGTTAATTGTTGTGTTAATGATTTATTGTGTATTTTTAAATATAATTTAGTAACCTTTATCATAATAGAATATATATATA
>OVBJ01000455.1:6338-55588 GCA_900406535.1 Noccaea bulbosa | reverse complement strand
GTACAACATAACCTGCTAATAAGTTAGATATATATATATATATATATATATATTTTTTTTTTTTAACTGCGTGTACTTTCTTAGCCAACTCCGAAAACCACATGGAATGATCCCAAGACAGATAACCTAATAAAAGCTGCGACATTGGCCACAACAATATGAAGTTAAAACTGACATTTTAAGTAAATTAAATCTCATCATTCTCAGCTGTAGAGGCAATTTAAGAAACAAATAAAGCAACAAACCATATGTAGTTTAAAGAATTGAACGACCAATGTTCATCTGTTATTACCTTCTTGAACCTGGGGAGCCAAGTGTTGCAGAGACTGAGTAAGTNAGTAAGTCGACCAGAGAGAGTCTTCGTTGAAGAAAAATTTGGACTTCATCCCTCTCCAAAGCTATNTTTGCATTACCCTGAGCTCAGCATTCTCATTAGAAGCATTTTCGAGTTACCCCTCCACGCATGGTAACAAATTCTCAAATGAAGTCAAAACCTGCAGTAAACGTCAGATTAGAGATTTATCTGTTTCACAAACTTCAATGAAAAGCATATGTAACAAACAGGAATCTAAGAAACCCTAGTAATTTTTCAGTGATAGATAAAAAGAAGAAACAAAATTGAGACATTAGGTTCCCAGATTTTCATCCACCGTCAATCAGAAAGCGAAATCCGTAATACGGAAAAATCAAATGAAATCTCAACGAATTGAGATACATAAGAAGACAAAATCAGAAGAGAACAACACACCTCATAGAGAATGTTTGTTCTCTAAGGAGAAGACGAAATCGAGCGAAGAAGAAAGAAGATCGAGGTGCCGCCGTTTACAATCGCTTCCAATAGTTTCAAGTTTCAGAAATCGTGAAATAAAAACAACACACCTGGTCTAAGAATTTTTGTTCTGCAAGGAGAAAGAAATCGACCAAAGATAAGGAGATCCAAACAATGCTTTTTCTTTAATATATTGTAGGATGTATTTCGTATTTTATTACTTTTAAAAACAAATTAACTTCCATGCATATCCTGATTATATTTTTGATTATATAAGAGCAAACAAAAAAAAATTGTCGATAAGATTTTAATACGTTTAAAAAAAAAAACTAATAAAGTATTTTAAGTAGATCAAACTAACGGAAGGACCCACACTCTCAACGCCGTCAACGGACGGTTCCCAGGGAGGACGACGAAGTTTGTGCCTTTGTGGTATATCGGGACAATGTACGATTTCGATCGTTGAAGTCCAAGCTCGTCACGAGTTTCAAATTTCAAGACTTTTGTGTGCGTGATCCGTGACGTCATCAAAATCGAACCACAAGTCGTTATTTAACAAATTTCTCAGATTTAAGTTTTTTTTTTTTTGTGTGCTACTGCTGCTGTATCAATGGCGAACCGATCGGAGGAAGCCGAAGACGAGGACGGTTCACGGAGAAATCAGCAAGTCAAGAAGAAAGAAGGAGCTTTAGATCTGGTGTTGAAACGGCCTTTACGGTGGCTAAGAATGCTCATTGAAGAGCTTCACTGGAGCTTCTTCTTCGGTGTGTTTGTCGTCTATGGCGTTAACCAAGGGCTTGGTAAAGGTCTCAGCAAAGTCAGCACGCAGTACTACTTGAAAGACGAGCAGATGGTACAACCTTCTGAAGCTCAGGTTTACGTTGGCTTGATTCAGATTCCTTGGATCATCAAACCGATCTGGGGATTGTTGACCGATGTTGTTCCGATTTTCGGTTACCGGAGACGACCTTATTTCATATTCGCCGGTAATTTCACTGATTTAGCTAAAAAAGTTTGTTTATTTGTTTCTTAATAAATGGAAAGTTGTCATTTTTCTTAATAATTTGATTGTAGGTGTTCTTGCTACGATCTCCATGATGGTGTTATGGCTGCACACGAATCTGCATCTTGCTCTGGCTTTGTCCTGTCTTGTGGCAGCAAGTGCTGGAGTTGCTATAGCTGATGTAACCATTGATGCTTGTGTAACACAATGCAGCATAAGCCATCCTACATTTGCTGCAGATTTGCAAAGCTTGTGTGGCTTGAGTTCGTCTATTGGATCTTTGGTTGGTTTCTCTCTTAGCGGCGTTTTAGTGCATTGGTTTGGAGCCAAGGTAGGCTCTTTCTATATAACTGAAATTAGAAGAGAAATGTGGTATCAGAGCAATGGTCTAAGTGTTCTTTTCTTGGCAGGGTGTGTATGGTTTACTCGGTTTGACTGCAGGATTGGTTGTTGTGGTTGGGATGGTTCTAAAAGAATCTCCTTCTCGGAATCTAGGTCGCAAGCATGTACGTTTTCGCTACCCTTTTCAATCTTCATACTGCTACTTAATCGAGTGACTCTGTGTTCAGGTGAATGAGAAGTTTGTAGATGCTGGAAGCAAAATATGGAGAACCTTTCAGTATGGTGAGGTGTGGCGACCATGCTTGTTCATGCTCTTGTCAGCTTCAGTGAGCTTGCACATTCATGAAGGCATGTTCTACTGGTACACAGATTCAAAGGATGGACCTTCCTTCTCAAAGGTGCTTCGACTTTTTTCGAGTAATATGGAGCTCTTGGCAATGTCTTTTGTGTGGCTAATGTGGTTATTTGTGCTCCGTAGGAGGCAGTTGGATCCATTTTGTCTTTTGGTGCAATTGGCTCACTGGTGGGGATACTTCTTTATCAGAACTTTCTCAAGAACTTCCCTTTCCGGAATGTAGTCTTCTGGGCACTTTCTCTGTCTGTCCTCTCAGGATTTCTAGATTTGATCTTGGTGCTGCGGATAAACCTGAAGCTCGGTGTTCCTGATTACTTCTTCATCGTGGTAGACGAGTTTGTTTCACATATGATCAGTAGGATCAAGTGGTTACCTTTACTTGTTCTTAGCTCCAAGCTCTGCCCTGCTGGTATGGAAGGCACTTTCTTTGCTTTGCTCATGTCGATTGAACATGTAGGACACTTGATGTCGTCGTGGGGCGGAGGAGTGTTACTCCGTTCCCTGAACGTTACGCGTACTCAGTTTGATAACCTCTGGTTAGTTATTGTGATCAGAAGTTTGTTGAGGGTGATTCCAATTGGATTGGTCTTTTTGATACCAAATGTTGATCCCAACTCAACCATTCTTCCGCCTGACATGTTAATGAACCGAAGAAACGAAGCTGTAATCGAAACCGAGAAGATAGAGATGACTGCTCTCATAAGTAATGAAGCCTGAGTTGAATCAATTCTGTTATTAGGCAAAGGTAACATCATATTCTTGAACAAAACTATCAATTGTATTGAAGAAATTTCTCAGAGGTTTTTTCTCTGTTCAGTTTTTGTTCGTCTGTTTTTAGATAATTTTCGGATTTCAAGATCACGCAAACATTTTTTTCTTACATTTCCTTGTAATCTACTGCTATACCAATACAGACAGATGACTATATAAGCGTAGTTGGAGAAATCAAATTGGCTTTGCCAAAAGAGATGATTTTGGCTTTCTTGATATGAAGGGAACACACAAAAGGATATTTGTAAGTAATCAGATGCTACAGTTTTCTCCTGCAATTCCAAGCATCTCTTGTTTGGTATCATATATTACTCTCTGGTTTTTCTGCTGGTAATTTCCGATGATACCGACTTCATTTTCATATGACAGACTTGCCAATGCCAAGCAGACTAGCGAAGCGTCAGGCTTGGCAAAGTAGAACACACCAGTGACATCCACTTCGAGCTCAGCGTTACCTTCGAAGAACATTTTGATTATGGGAATGCTCACGTCTTCGTGGCTTGTGAGGTTAAAGCAAGTGTCTAAGATTGAATAGCCAGGAGCTGAAGGAAAACCAGAAAACTGTTTTAGAAACTCTGTCTTCACAGCTTTGTAAATGGAAGGTGGCAATCTCGTGATAACCGTTCCTGAGTCGATTAGAATCTCTCTACCGAAGCTTTCACTTTCCAGCTCCACGCCACCGATGCTTGCACCGGTGAGATTGAGAATGTAGAAGGAACGAAGCTGAGGGTTTTGTATCAGCGGAGTGTAGGAAACTGAAGTTGAGTTCTTGTAAGCAGAGGAGTCGTTACCGAAAGACAAAGAACCAGAAGCTCCATCCTCAAGAGAAGGTAAACAGTATGAGAAAACTCCATTGAAGATTGACAAAGTTTGTGTTACTAAAGAAACTGAGCTTCTCCCTAATCCCATTAGACCAGAAGCTCCTCCAAAGAGACCTCTGTTGTTTCGGCCACAACCGAAAACAAAGCTTTCGACTTTCGTCTCGCCCAATTGGATACTTTCACTGCCTAAATCTCCTCGAGTGTATGATCCATCTCCATAGCTGACAACGTATTCACAAGTTGTCTTTGGGACACCATTGTTGCCTCCACAAAAGCCTGAATTCCCGGTAGCTGCTACCAGATTCTGACAAGTGGATGAGTTGCAGAAAACTGTGTTGTAAGAGGAAGAGACTGATGGGTCATACAAAGGACCTTGTTGGTTGTAACAGGATCTGCAAGGTTGGCATTGGACCCAAGTCAAGTCACTTCCTGTGTCAACGATCAAACTCATGTTTTTCCCTCCTAAATCAACTGTCACAATGTAATTCAGAGACTGAAGCTTTATCCCTGAGGTCAGGGGAATCTGAGCTTCGGAAATGGATTGTGCAGTGGTGCTTGAGGTCAATGCTTTGATTCTGATTTGAAGTGATTGGACACGAAGGTTATCAAGAACTAAGGCTCTTCTCAGCTTCTTACCCCAATCTACAGTCTTTCCGGAGCAAAGTCCCCTATGTTTCATCTCCAACGTAGTAGATTCTCTTCCTTTCCCTAAGGATTAATTTTGATAAAGATTAACAGATCTTATCTCTTTGCACTAAATAACTAACACATAAAACAGAGTAAATAGCCAACAAGAGGATATCGAAAACAGAGTTTACACGCAAAAGATACTAACATACATGTTAGATGAGTTTTCTCCCATGGAGATAAGAATCTCTAGATTCCATAATATATTTGTAAAGCTTTATAAAACAACTATTACTAATCCCACTCAAGGAAAAAGGAGCTAAAAAAGTAATGGCTTTAATCAAGTGTTTAAACAAATTTTGAGGCTTTTGCTAATCTAACCTTAAATCACGCGATTATATATTGAACTAAAGAATAAGAAACAGTAGACTTTCTCCATGGTTGGTGAGCGTTTGAGGAAAAAAAAAACATACCAAGATTGTGAGAGAAACATGAACTCGAAGCTTCATTTGATTTCTTGGAAGACCAAATGTTGTTGTGTAGACTGAGAACCTTCTTCTCGTGGACGCCATGAACAACAACAACACACGAGAGAGTAATAAGAACAATAAGGAAAGGAGCGAGTGAAAGATTCATTGGCAAAAAAGTTGCTTTCTTCGACATTTTCGTAAGGATGATTCTCTCTGCAGAGGGAAAATAAGAGGTGAGAGAGAAGAGAGAGAGAAGGAGAAAGAGAGATTCTTGGGAAGTTTGGAGGTAGTGAAGAGAACAAAAGAGGAAGGGCTGGCGAGAAGTGGCAGATGAAAATTAGGACCCCACTTTGTGCATGAAAATAAAATTATTGGGGATTCACGTGAATTACTGCAATTTTATTACCTAATTATTACAAAAATTACAATGTTTTTTGGGTTTCAAAATAGGATAAAATTTTGTTCTTGTTAAGAAAATAAAGAAATTCAGTGTGTGGATGGTGTGGTGCTGCTACTGCTACTTCTGTTAATTCTTACAGTATTGGCCGCTAGTGCAAGTTGAGGATTTCAAAATCTCAATATTTTCTACTCTTTTGTCTACGCACTATGGTTTGTAATTAAAAATTGGTGATATAACGAATTTCTAGTTAGACTAATGAACAACAGAATCTTATAGACTATATATACCATATGTTCTTCTATATATATACAAGTTGAAGCTATGAAATCAGTTCAAGATTATTATGAGTTTTAAGCCAGATTTTGTTTTTGTTTTTGCCCTTTAGTAAAACAATTCTTAATTTTTGAACTTTTGAGAGTTTTTTTTTTTTTTTGTCAAAACATACCTTTCCACAAAAAAAATGTACTTTTTGATCCATACATATAAATTGTTTTGCCAAAATAATCTTCTTTTATGTATTTTATAACAAAATGCAAACGATTAGTTGAAAAATGTTCAACTCCTTCTATTATTTGAATCCCATGCCGTGGATAAAAGCCGGCCCTGATAACATTGTTTCATAATGATTAATATTATACATCACTGATTTTGGTCATGGCCAAAAGAAAAGAGTCAAATTAAGACAATGACATTATATTTGGATATATGGTGTTGTTTTTTTACCATACCTTTACCTTATGCTTCTGATTGGTTTTCAACAAAGAACAAAACAAACACAGAAGAAAAGACTACTCAACCTCACAGGGAATCTAACTGTCGCAACTTCCACTTTTGTTTTTAGGTTTTGTCATGAGAAAAATAATGAGCTAGTTAAACTATATACTGTAATTGCTGGTATACGTAACTCTTACTGAAGCTGTCTGTAATTATTTGTTTACCATGACCACTTTCGCATGATGTTTCTTCTCGAGACATTTAGCTATGATTATGTCTTGGACTAGGGGTGTTCAATTTGATAAAACTGAACCAAACCGAACCGAACCGAACCGAAATAGGTAATATGGTTTGGATTTGGATACACCGTATAAACCGTATGGATGCAATTTTATATAAACCGTAGATATTGGTATGGTTTGGATATTAACCGCAAAAACCGCATAAACCAAAAAAATCCGAATATCTCTATATATTAATATAATAGTATATTGTATACACATATGATATATAATAATATTAATTTAGAATAATCTCATATTAAATTGTAAATTATTAACTTTAAAATAAGACATGTGTTTGCATTTTTTTATTTTAATTTGATTTTTTATATTAGTAGAAAAATTAAAAACCTAAATAAAAATAATAATAATACAAAAAGTACAAATAAACCGAAAACCGAGATTATTCGAACCGAAAATATCCAAACCGAGAAAACCGATAACCGAGATTATCCAAACCGATCCAAACCGAAGTAAGTATGGATATGATATGGTACCTATTTTTTATTAACCGAAAAACTGAAAACCAAAAAAACCGATCCGAAACCGAACCGATATCCGGATTGAACACCCCTATCTTGGACTCTGTAAACTTTTAAATTATAATTAAGCAACTTGGTTGTTAACGTCCAATCTCTTTTCTCCATAAAAATCATAGAAAGACTAATTATAAGAGAGAAAGAAAAAACAAATGATTAATCTTAATTGCTCTTGAATTGAAAGAAGACATGCCTTGTGATTACGTACGGTTTTACTTTAAGTAGGGCAAGTTGATACATGAAACATGATTCGCCTTGCTTCTGTGTTTACCACTAAAGTGTGAATACTGAAACAGTAATTAGTAAAGTCCTAAAGGACACCGATTTGGTCCAAATTAAAATGGAATCTCTTTCATACGTTAAAATTTGAACTCGTTTCGGGTTGGATCCAACCATATAATTGCATTGTACGAAAAACGTAACAGTTTACTCTCAGTCTCTCACTCCCTCATTTTTCCATATATTCTCTTAGGGTTTCTTACTCGTATATATGTCACGATCACATGATGTACATTAATTAGTCCGGGAAAAATATTACCCAACAAGATGAAATATGTATTACGCAATTTAAGTCCAAATAAAACAAGAAAGTTTCTATTTGGAAGAAGAAAAGACATCTACAAGACTACTAACTACAAAACTCTGTTAGATACGTAAATGGAAAATATAATTGACATTATCTGGAAAAGAAATTTTACGATAAAAAAGAATTTGTTTTTCTCAACAAACATGAATTAGCAACAATCGTGGTCCGTTGTTGTTGTTCTGACTTCTGACTATCCAGGTAATCTAACGGTTAATATGAGTGAGCGTGTATATGATTAGCATGCACGTCGTTACAGTGAATTGGAGCTCCTATTTTCGTTTAATGTTTACCTTTTACGGCGAATCTACGTGTGCGCGAATGCTGAAATCTTCACGGGAAATCTAGAGACGACGAGGAAAAGGATGACACTTTCTCCAGATCCGCAATCTATTTTATCGTTATCGTCATCCAAGCATAACAACAATCCACTCTTCCTTGTGTGATTCCCAAATCTCTCTTTCATAAACGAAAAAAAAAATTTAAAAGATTAGATTTTTAGGAGGTTAGGTGAAAAGAAATAATGGAATCGGAGCTAAAGGATATGAATTCGAATCCACCGTCAAGCAAAGAGGAACGGCCGCTGCTGAAATCAGAATCCGATGTGGCGGCCGCCATTGAAGAGCTCGACAAAAAGTTCGCACCTTACGCGAGGACGGATTTGTATGGGACGATGGGTTTGGGTCCTTTTCCGATGACGGAGAAAATCAAGCTGGCGGTTTCAATGGTGACGCTTGTTCCAGTGCGGTTTGTTCTGGCGATGAGCATCTTGCTTCTGTACTACTTGATATGCAGGGTGTTCACGCTGTTCTCTGCTCCGTATCGTGGAGCAGAGGAAGAGGAAGAAGAAGGTGGAGTTGTTGTTCAGGAAGATTATGCTCACATGGGAGGTTGGAGACGGATTGTCATCGTGCAGTGTGGGAGGTTTCTCTCGAGGGTTTTGCTTTTCGTATTTGGGTTTTATTGGATTCACGAGAGCCGTCCAGATCCAAAAACCACTTCTTCTGAGGTATAAGCTCTAGATAGCTAAGTTTCATCAACCAATTTGCAAGTGTGGATAGTTAGTTTATAGTTGGAACCTTAAAGTGTGAGACTTTGTTGTGAGAAAGTCTAGTTTGGGGGCCATTTATTGGTAGGATTCTAGAGTGTACGACAATTTTGGTTCAAAGGAGAAGTTGACAATTTTGAGGATTTTATTTGTTGTGCAATTTATTAGGATGGTCCTTATCTTTTTTGCTGCAATTGATACAAGGTTTTGTTCCCACATTCCCACTGATGGCTTAGTTGTTTTCGTCTGCAGATTGACCAGAAAGGCGAAGAAGTCGCCGAGGAAGAACCTGAAAGACCTGGAGTCATTGTGTCCAATCACGTTTCGTACCTGGACATTTTGTATCATATGTCTGCATCTTTTCCAAGTTTTGTTGCCAAGGTTAGTTGATATAAACATGTACTGTCTAAAATTCACATTTTGGGTAGCTTTTCTTGCAATGATGATAACATTTATTTGTTTGTGCTACTGAAGAGATCAGTGGGCAAACTTCCTCTTGTTGGCCTCATCAGGTTAGTTGTCAATGACTTATCAAAGTTCTTGAAACAATCTTTGTATCTATTCTCATCGCAGCTTCAATATGTAGCCAACCTCTTCAAACTTGGTTATATTTTGTTTTTTTGTTCTGACAGTAAATGCCTTGGTTGTGTCTTTGTTCAACGAGAAGCAAAATCGCCTGATTTCAAGGGTGTATCTGGTATGTGATTTTTACTTCCTTCTTTCAAAACTCTGTCAGTGTTATCAAATTATTATAATTATAACCACTGTTGTTATCTTTATAGGCACAGTGAATGAAAGAGTTCTAGAAGCTCATAGGAATAAATCTGCTCCAACCATTATGCTTTTTCCAGGTTCAGTTTTGGTCCTTTGATCAATTTTATCAACCAAGGCATCACAGTTCCTTAAAAACTGTTATTTGCTGTCACTGCAGAAGGAACAACTACAAACGGAGACTACTTACTTACATTCAAGACTGGTGCATTTTTGGCCGGAACTCCTGTTCTTCCGGTCATTCTAAAATATCCATACGAGCGCTTCAGCGCGGCATGGGATACAATATCCGGGGTGGGTCATTCTCTTTAACCAATACGTGGTGTTCTCAGAAGTTTTCGCTTTGAAAATGATTGATTCATTCAACGTTTTCATGTTTTTCCAGGCACGCCACGTTGTTTTCCTACTCTGCCAGTTTGTAAATCACTTGGAGGTGATACGGTTACCTGTATACTACCCTACACAAGAAGAGAAAGATGATCCAAAACTCTATGCTAGCAATGTTCGGAGATTAATGGCTACAGAGGTATTTGCTTCTGTAAAACTAGAGACATGTATATGATATACTTTTTGGCTTTTTTTTGTTTGTTTATCGTTTACCAACTCTTGGCTCTGCATTTCTCTTGTTACTTGCAGGGAAACTTAATTCTATCGGATTTGGGACTTGGAGACAAGAGGATATATCACGCGACCCTCAATGGTAATCTTAGTCAAATGCGTGTTTTCCATCAGAAAGAGGAATGAAAAATTTTACTGGCCTTGACAGTGTCTGTAATCTAGTAGTCATTACCAAAGAACAAAACCGTGATTGAATAATGGATCTCTGTGATAATAATAAAAAAGATTACTCAACTCAAGCTTTTTCTCTCGGTGTCTTTTCTTTTTTAACTTGTGTTATAGTGAGTTTTTCAATAAATCAGAAAAAACAAAAAAAGAAGCTGTGGCTGGGAATGGAAACTTATGGGCATGTAAATCTGAAGCAATCTCTTTCGTGTTCGTGCAGGTTTGTTTTGCAAAAGCTAATATGGACACTCGATATTCGTGGTCCGTATATTTCATTTATTCATAGGAGAAGGATTACACAACTTTTAACACAACTTTAGCACACTATACACAACATCTCATATTTTGAGATTTGTTTTTTGCCTCTTATCTCCTCCTGCAAATCAACTTTAGATACACACACACACACACACACAGCCCTAACCGTTCTTCGTCCTCCAATGTGAAGATCGTCTATTCAAATCAAATGCCAGGTTTATATATCTTGTATGAGAGCTCGAACTTGGAATATATAATGTTCTTGA
The DNA here is from genome assembly GCA_900406535.1 of Noccaea bulbosa. NCBI lineage: Eukaryota > Viridiplantae > Streptophyta > Magnoliopsida > Brassicales > Brassicaceae > Noccaea > Noccaea bulbosa. The sequence goes on along the minus strand of OVBJ01000455.1, from coordinate 44,787 downwards.
TTCTTATTTGTGCTAACAGGAGGAAACAACAGTAGCTTACTTAACCAGATAATATATGGTGGTAAAGCTTCTTCTTTCTTCCATTTGTATGGACAAAAGAATAAACAAACAAACAGATCAGAGAGCTATTGTAGGTAAAAGGAACATACGAAACTAGCTAGGGTTCTTCTGCACCTTCTTCTTCTTCTTCTTCTTGTATCATGTTGACAAGCATATCGACTTGCTCTTTCAACATTGTGTTCTCTCTCTCGATCTCTGATCTCTTGCTTCTCTCTTGTAGCAGCTGAAGTTGCAAATGCTCCAGGCAACGTGAATCCTCTTCTAGCTGCTCGTTTAACCCATCTATCTCTCGATCCTGTCTCACAAATCAATCTCTAAATCAATCAAAATCCCCAAAAAGCAAATAAGAAAAGCTCTGTTTTTTACCTTTCTGTTCATTTCTTGGACAGCTATTCTTCGCATGCTCTCAACCACATCAACATTCACCAGCTTCCTCTTCTTACCAATCAACCAGCCTTTAGGGTAGTTTGCGGACTCGAAATCTGGCGGTGGCAACAATGAATCAGCCGCCGTTGGTCGTTTTCCGTTCAAGTTTGTTATGGGTTCGAGTGGCTCAAACAGAGCTTTTCTTTTCTCCGACAGGACAGGAGTTGTGTTCATTGGTTCCCCAACTATCTCGATTTCCATTGTTGTTGTCTCACTCTTCTCTGGTGTGACCTCCGTAACAGCTTCCGGGGCCTTGTCAGGATTCCCTGATGCTGCAATCGAAGTTTTTAATGCACATAGACCAAAGTTAAAAGTTACTATAAAGTCTTTCTTTAGATCTCTGAGAACAGACTTTGAGGAAACAGTTTACACAGAGCTAAATTTTCAAGCATGGTTTAAACAATTGATGAATTTCTGCCTAAAGCCCAAATCTTTCAGACAAAAGATTGAAGGGGTAGCTCAAGAATCTACAAAAGCATTGGTGGTCGGAGAAAACAAGAAACAGAGAGGAGAGAGAAAGAGAGTAGAGAAAAGACCTGATCTTTTTCTTGATTTCCACGCGATCTTGGTGGTAGAGACAGGGAAAAAACCGCCGAGAAACCCGTCATCACTAACCGTCTTCTTCTTGTTCGTATTCTCTTTCTCAAATCCAGCCCCTTTCTCCATTTTATCTGAAAATTTTGCAAGAAATTAAACCGACACATGATTTGGGAAATAGCGAAGTTGAAAGAAGTAGAAGAGAAAGTAGATAACGTACAAGGGATCGAAAATCCCCTCTGTGTCGAATTTCAGTTGAACGGTAATGATTTGGCGTTTCGGTTACGACTACGAAAGGCTTTTGCTTTGTTCTTCAGACTTGTGAAATGTCTGACAATACTTGTCTTATCGTATTCTTATTCTTATGTGGGCCCTTTTCCTTTTCTTCCTTAGCTTATTTTTCATGCATTCTCTAACCATTTTAAATCAAACAAATACTAATAAATTTTACGACTGTGTTATAAACTTGAGATGCTAATTTTTACATGTCTTGTTTTAAATTTTGGTTATTTGGATTATATTTAGTTATGATTGTGAAATACATCACGTTATAAAGTTCTATAAAGAATCTCTTGAGTACGATCATACGTCTCGTCCATAAATAAGTCTTCTCCCGGCATTAAATCAAATGATTAAACAAAGCATAAAACATTTGATTACTTTTTGCTATAAGTCAAGGTATTATCAAAGACCCGTTAAGAATTGTTCAAAATGTTGTTCTTTGATTTCGTTTTCTATAGTACTCCTAGTAGTATTTTTTGTTTCTTTTCATTTTTGGAAATTCTGTTTGCCGCTTCTTATTTTTGTAAGTACACAATATTATAATTATAATAATAGTAGTATTTTCTGTAGTTATTAGTAAATGATGAAAAACTTCATTTTTATAATATGTGTGTGTGTGTGTCTGTGTTTTTCTTGTTCAACATTTGGTGGGTTTTGCCATTTGCCGAGAGCATATGCCACGAACCAAGGGCATCTTTCTTGAAGTTAGTACGTAATTCTTGGAAATTGGAATCTGCGTCATATTATTTGATGGGATTTACAACTTGCAATTATTAATTAGCCTATACGAATTTGGAATTATATTATCCCAGTTTGAAATAAATGTACTCTTGGGCTGAGGTGTGTCAGGATAATTTGTACATAGATTGTCAATTTAAATTGGGCCTTGACCCATATATCTTATGTTCATTATCGACCGACCACCTAAATGATACACACTGTGCCGTTTCGAGAATCAGTAAAAGGAAATCGTGGTGGCTAAAGAGCGGCGTAACACAAATAACAAAAAACCAAATCGAAAAGATTTGTTTCCTCAGTAAACCTCCTCTTTCGCTCGCGATTCAGATCTCGGCGATAACTCCAGTAGGGTTTGGATAGGCTAGGGTTTTCTCTGTTAATCGAGAAAGGTTCTTAATCTGTTCTGTAATTCGCTGTTGGGTTGTGTGTTTTCTCAGCTAAGAAATTTCATTCATGGGTAGGCACGATAGTTCCTCCGAGGAAGAGGAGAGAGTAAGGAGGAGCGATAGAAGAAGGAGAGAGAGAAGCCCTGATGATCGCCGGTCGAGGATGGAGACCGAAGAGGTTGGTCGTCGGGTTAGGGTTTCTGGGGATGATGACCATAAGAGCTCGCGAAGAGATCTCGAGATTGGTGGTGTCGCTGATGGGGATGACCGAAAGCCGAATCGAGACGGGAAAGAAAGAGAGAGAAGCCGTCGAGATAAGGTGAGGACAGATAGCTCTTCTGATGAGGAATTAGCTAGGCGGTCTAGAAAGGATCGAAGGGGAGCAGACTCTGGTTCTGACGATGACAAAGAAAGAGGTAGAGGTAAGAGAATGAAGGTGGATGATGATGATGATGAGACTGAGAGGAGGGTAAGTAAAGGAAGAAGTAAGGATAGAGTTAGAGCAGACACTTCTTCTGATGAAGAAGATGAAAAGAAGCATCTTTCAAAGGAAACTGAAGATGGAAGAAAGACTCGTAGAGGTTCGGGCGTTGAAGACGTTGATTTGAAGGGGAATAAAAAGGACACAATTGAGGTGGATGATGATTACGAGAGGAGAAGAAGGAAGAGAAGCCCCAAAGACACGGAGAAGCATGATAGAGAGAGAGGTCATAGGGGTAGTAGGGTCACAGCAGATAAACCATCTGATGATGAAGATGATAGGCAGAAGAGGAAGAGGGGAAAGCAAGAAAGCGATAGGAAAGGTAGAGATCATCAGGCATCTGACGACGATGAGGAAGGTGAGATTAAGAGCGAAAGAAGAGGAAAAGAGAGAACTGATAGAGGTAACGAAGGTCTCCTAAAGAGGGATCGGAGGGAGAGAGACTGGTCTGATGGGCGTGAGAATGGGAACCGGCGTAGGGATGTTGAAAGGAAGGATAGGCGTCGGAGAGACGATGGTGTTAGATATGAAAAGGATAGGAGACACAGTGATAGATATGATGATAGTGAAAGAGACAAGCTGAGAAAAGAAGACAGCAGGAAAAGGGAAGAGAAGAGTGAAGCTCCAAAGCCCAAGTTGCCAGAACTCAATCCATCTGATAACAATTCTATGGCTTTGGGGAAAACTGGTGGAGTCTATATTCCTCCGTTTAAGCTAGCCCGCATGATGAAGGAGGTGGAAGACAAGAGTAGCGTAGAGTATCAACGTCTTACATGGGATGCTCTCCGTAAAAGTATTAACGGACTGGTTAATAAGGTCAATGCCAGCAACATCAAGAACATAATTCCTGAACTGTTTGCGGAAAATCTCATCCGAGGAAGGGGACTTTTCTGCCGTTCATGTATGAAGTCTCAAATGGCATCTCCTGGATTCACTGATGTCTTTGCAGCTCTAGTAGCCGTTATTAACGCCAAATTTCCTGAAGTTGCTGAACTTCTATTGAAAAGGGTTGTTTTGCAGCTAAAGAGAGCATATAAGCGTAACGACAAGGTTTGTTTTGGTTGATTTCCTAATCTATAATAAGGTTTGTCAAGCATTAAAATTTATATATGTCATACTGATTCATTTTTGTTTTGGCAGCCTCAATTGCTTGCTGCTGTAAAATTTATAGCGCATCTAGTTAACCAGGAAGTCGCTAATGAGATCATTGCTCTTGAACTACTCACTGTACTTCTGGAAGACCCTTCTGATGACAGTGTCGAAGTGGCTGTTGGTTTCGTGACAGAGTGTGGTGCGATGCTACAGGACTGTACACCCAAAGGATTAGAAGGTAAAAATCCTTTCAATCTCTCTTTATGTTGGTGAGAAATCTTGTTTGTTATATTGAGAGACATTAGACTACTTCCATTTTCATCTAAGCCATCAAAAATTTTCACAAGACAATGTTTATGCTGCTATGGTAACCTAGTTCATATTTTGGTAAATGATAAATGTTGAAATCTGTTTTTGTATCTCAGCCGTTTCACTTGACGCTTTAGCAGTTTTTCATGACATACATGTTCGATAGTGCCACGGTCATGGCTCAGTGGCTCTTCCTTTAATTTGTGTTTCTAAGCTCTTCCATTTGTTAATACAGGGATTTTTGAGCGGTTTCGTGGTATACTGCACGAGGGAGAGATAGATAAGAGAGTTCAGTTTTTGATTGAAGGGCTCTATGCTATTAGGCAAGCGAATTTTCAGGTAAATTCACTTAGAAATGAGAGTGTGCTCTCTTTTCAAGGATGTCATAATTCATAATGCTCAACAAATCTTGTGAATTCTATTCTTTCAGGGACATCCGGCTGTTCGTCCTGAGCTAGATCTCGTTGAAGAAAAATATTCGCATGATATCTCTCTTGATGAGCAAATAATTCCTGAAACTACTCTTGGTAAGCTTGGTATTGGCGTATTGCATTTTAAGTTTACCCCATGGTTCAAGAGAGATAGTTTACTTTTTAGTATTACTGTAACAGATCTTAATTTTGAATCTATCTCTCATTTATCTGATTGCAGATATTTTTAAACCTGATCCTGACTTCCTTGAGAACGAAAAGAAATATGAGGCACTGAAGAAGGAGTTACTTGGTGAAGAGGAGTCTGATAATGAAGACGGCTCTGATGCTAGTTCAGAGGATAATGATGAAGAGGAGGATGAATCTGAAGAAGAAGATGAAGAACAAATGAGGATAAGAGACGAGACAGAGACTAATCTTGTTAATCTTAGGAGGACAATATACCTGACTATAATGTCCAGCGTTGATTTTGAGGAAGCAGGTCACAAGTTACTTAAAATTAAACTTGAACCAGGTCAAGAGGTAACTCCTTCCAAACTCTGATTATCTATACCTTCCGCTGCTTTCCCTTTTTTTTTTTTAAATCTTATTCTGCTTTAATGTTTGATGTTTCAATCAATATATCTTAAAATTTGTGATTTGCTGGAAGTACACAAGGCTAATATAAACATTCTTATCCAATTCTATGTTGCAGATGGAACTATGCATAATGCTCCTGGAATGTTGCTCTCAGGAGAGAACATATCTGCGCTACTATGGTTTGTTGGGTCAGCGTTTCTGTATGATCAACAAAATTCATCAAGAGAATTTTGAGAAGTGTTTTGTTCAGCAGTACTCCATGATCCATCGTCTTGAGACTAACAAATTGCGTAATGTGGCCAAGTTCTTCGCCCATTTATTGGGCACAGATGCACTCCCCTGGCATGTGCTTGCCTACATTCGGCTAACTGAGGAGGACACAACTTCCTCATCTCGTATCTTCATTAAGATCCTTTTTCAGGTAACTTGAATCAACAACCACATTCCATAAACTCATTTTTACTATTTCTGAGCTGGGTCGTGTGATTGATTAATTCCCTCGTTTCATATGACTTAAGTAATCAGTTTCCTGGAACTATGCACAATTAAGACTCTGCTAATGAGTATGGTGAAGGTTGAAATTATGTTTGTGAGACCATTGTGTTGATTTGGTTACTATATTGCATTGCAGGAACTGTCAGAGCACCTGGGGATTAAGCTGCTTAATGAGAGGCTTCAGGATCCGACAATGCAGGAATCACTTGAATCTATCTTCCCTAAAGACAATCCAAAGAACACGAGGTTTGCAATCAACTTCTTTACTTCCATTGGTCTTGGAGGCATCACAGAGAACCTCAGAGAGTACCTGAAGAACATGCCACGCCTCATCATGCAACAACAGAAGCAAGTTCCAGAATCAGAATCAGGATCCTCATCTGGATCTGACAGTTCTGGTTCCGAGTCTGATTCGGATTCATCATCTTCTTCTAGCTCGGATGAAAGCGACAGAGAGAAGAGGAAGCGAAGAAGAAGATCCTGAGAGGCTGTTTTGTTTGTTATTCGTCAAATTTTCGTATGGTTCGACTTGAATTTTTCATGAGAACTCAATGAGCAAATCATCTGGTTCTGTTTCTTGCATGTCAATCCTTTGATAATAAGCTGATGACAAGAGACTAAGCTAGACCATCAAGGTTGTGTGATTGTGAACTGAAGTGTGTGAATTTTTTGTTATTGTTTACAAAAATTAAAACTTTTTTTAATAATTTTTTACATGATTTATCCAAAAGATACATAGAACATATGAAGGTAACAGAATCGTCGGCTGCTAAACAAGTTCTTAATCTTTTTGTTTGTCGTAAACAAGTTCCCAAAAAATAACGGCTTGGGTGGGAATGGAAACTTATGGGCAAGCAAATAAGTTCTTAATCTTTTTGTTTGTTTGACCTCGTTCCCAATCGCTTGAACTGAGCTAAATTGTGGAAGATAATTTTCATCGGTCAGACCATATATATGTGATGGTGCATTTTGTGATCCACAAAAATAGTGCAAATTTGTTTACGTGTCTTGATGAGAGAATCATGAGATATTTCGAATCGTGAAAAGTATCAAATTGTAAAGGAATCTTTCTCGTATTTTTGTTCTTCAAATTGTTTCGGATAAGAACGCAATAATATCAGTTTTTTTTTTTTTAAATTGTCGGTATCGTTGTCATTCTACGAAAAGTATCTTAAGGTATATTACCGTGGAGAAAAGAATAACAATTGTTTTAGGAAAGAATTAAAATAGATTGTGGGTACTCTTAGTTTGCCATTTGTGTGAAACCACCCACAGTTTTCAAAACATAGTTAGTAAAGAAAACTGATTTGTACTTAATTACATCTTCTAATACAATAATAACCAAAGTACCAACCTCTCAAACATCTTTGCTTGTCTTCCACATTTTGTTAAAGCACACCAGAATTTAGACCCCAACACACGGTAAATGGTTATCTTAATTTAGAAAAAAAAAATTTAATTATTTAAAACATAATAGTAACAAAAAAGGCAGGAATGGATAAAAGGTGTATCTAAATATAAAAAATAGTAAAAGCCATTTGCCCTTGGAAATCGGTAGCGTTATGGATAAGGACACTTTTAGATGACAAAAAGATGAGTCACCGTTTCTCTCTCTATAAATTAATCCGACCTTCCCTCTCTCTCCCTCTATATAATCCCAATCCCCCATTATTGAACCTTGCAAATCACTTTAATCAACCATCAAAATTCTCTCCATTTTTATTCTTTCTAAAATCATACAACCTTGATAGGTTTTCCGTTTGATTCCGTCTTTGAAAGTGAAAAAAATATGACTATTGCGTTAACGATCGGAGGAAACGGGTTCTCGGGTCTACCCGGATCTTCGTTTTCATCATCTTCTTCATCGTTCCGATTGAGAAACAGCAGAAGAAAGAGCACGAAGATGATGAACAGAACAGGAGCCGTTTGTTCCTCATCTTCTGTAATGGATCCGTACAAGACCCTTAGGATCCGACCCGATTCGTCCGAATACGAGGTCAAGAAAGCTTTCAGACAACTCGCCAAAAAGGTTTTGACTTTTCTTTTGCTCGATCATGTAGATTTGATGAACTCTGTTACGAAAGATTCGATTTTTCATCTCTGGGTTACTCAAATTTAGTAACTCTCTGATCGATTTTTTTGGTTTTGATTGTTTGCAGTATCATCCTGATGTTTGTAGAGGAAGCAATTGTGGTGTACAGTTTCAGACAATCAACGAAGCTTACGATGTAAGTGTGTGTTAAAGAAAACATCTTTACTTTTGTTTGTTTAAACTAAACAGGTTTTTCTGTAATGAAAAATTGATCTCCTTTTGCTTTTTTGGGTTTTTGAAGATTGTGTTGAAGCAAATTAAGAACCAGATGGAAGGAACGGAGGAGTTTCAGCCGTTCGACGTATCTGATGAGGGATTAAACGGAATGAATGATCCAGACTGCGACACGTGGGAGGAATGGATGGGATGGGAAGGTGCAGGAACACGAGATTACTCATCTCACGTCAATCCTTACGCTTGAAAGATTTCATTCTCATAATTTCGAAACGGATGCACATAAATAACAACGGAGACTGGAAGAACAACGTAAATACGGTGGAATTGTCTCATTAATGGATACTAAAATGTAAATAAAGTCATTTCTCCTTCTTGTAATCCTCAACATTCACGATCAAAAGCCTTTTAAGCTTTCGTGAGTTTGCTAGTGATTAAAATAAAATCAGATTTTAAGTTTTTGTTTTACCTTTTCAAACCGTCAAGGGGTCAAGTCTTTGATTTCCGTTATATCCAGTGAAGACCAAATTTTCATTCTTTGTAACGGTTCTCCCTTTTCTTTTGTATAAAATAAAAAACCGAAACATTTCAAAATACTTCAAAAAACACTCTTCTCTTCTAGCAATAAGAAAGTTGCAGAATCTAATCCATGGAGAATGCTCCGCTGCAGTACCTGTTGCTGAATCTTTGGACAGAGTCTGTTGCATCAAGAAGAGTCTCACTTGCTTTCTCTAAAGCCATGTAAAGCTCTTTACCTCTGGTCAGACGAGCCATGACCCACGCGTTGTTCTTCGCTCGAATGCTTATCTCCATGTCTTTCTCTTCATTCGCCCTGCTCTTCTCCGAATCCACTGTTTCCCTTAGCTTGCTTAGTGAAAGTAAAGTCTCCTGTATAAAATCAAAGATCAATTTTTTTTAATTTGATCAAAGTTTTGGTTTATCTAAAGTCACTAAATTGATGGGAGTTGTCTCACCTTTGCTAAAGTTGCAACCTTTCCTGGTGGGGAAGCTCTAGATACTTCCAAGTCATTATCAACTATCAAGTAACGGTAACCGCTTACATGGTAAGCATTCTCACCTCCCCATCCTTTCGATATCTTCTCTTCGACTTTCAAGATTTTCGCCGATGCCTGCAAATATTCCAAACGGATGATAAGAGATAGAGCCTTAGAAGATTGCAATGAAGAAATAAAGGATTACATTTTCAATAACTTGGTGCTTCACGAAGGAGATGTCAAGCTCTCCATTGACAATGGCATTGTCAGGCACGAGAAGAACCAAGGTGAGACTTTTGTGTTGATAAGTCAAAAGGTAAACTCTTTCTTGTGTCTGCTGAAGCCAGATTGTTGGGGTCGCATCTTTACCCCATATATCGGTTACCAGAAACCCGTCTGTCCCTTTCGACCACTTATCGTGCTGTAATGGTCTGATCACACGGCCGGCGTTGTTACCATTTCCTGAATGCAATGATGGATCACTTGAACCAAGAACTTGCCCTGAGGAAGATCTAGAAGAGATTTGAGATAAACTGGATCCCTTGCGTAGATATGACCAGGAGCTCGTGCCAGAGGATATCGCGTTCCTGGTCAATCTCATGACAGAATATGTAAACAAGTCGACGGTATCATCCTGACAAAAGATGCCAAAGGTTGAAACTTTTAGCATTGGTGGATTATAGTCTACGCATACCATGGCAAAACAAGAAAACTGCAACTAAGGGATTTGAGAACATACAGGTGAGAGAGTTGTTGAGACCAGTAGGTCATGAAACAGAATCACAGAGTGACATCGAACGGTACCAGCACATGAGTCTAGCACTCCGACAAGAGACTGTACACATCTAAGAAAACACTAGTCAAAAATAGTGAACTATCAAAGTGTGTTACAGCGAAAATGGAGTTTATGATGGAGAAACAAACCTGAACTTCAATGGCTGCATCTCTGGCTAACGTAAGCATTTGAACAGTTCCACGCTCTTTCAAAGTTTCACGAAAGGAAGGTAACTGAAGTTTCTTCCCAATAACAAGATCTGCCCCCAAAATTATTGACAAGTGCTATGACAAAGTGATATTACATATTTGCTAGATTTGATGGAGATTGCTTTACCATTTAAGTAGTCGGTGATGAATGGATACAAGTGCGATCGAGTAAGCCCTCCAGTTGGTTCTTTGTCAAGCAATGCCCTAACTGATCCGTGAAACATAACAAAGAGAGAGTGCACTTCCTTAAGTATTCTTTGCAATGCATCAACCCTCCATATGGCTTCAATCTCCTTGTTTTTCTCTAAAACCTGCCAAAGTCATCAAATTTTGCTCTCTTTATGATATGAATGATGTGAGATTCAAGTAAAAAGATTTGATAATGATAATGATGTACCATGACCATCCATATGTCTGGCTCGGCTTCATAGAAAACATGGGAATGCCTCTCTGCTTCTATTACCTCACAAGCTGCCTCCGGTGAGAAAAGTCTGCATTTTTATTCCATAAACAAACTAACCAGTGAATCCATGAGTTTGAAACAACTGAGAAGAAGGAGAATCTCTCTATAACCTGACCTTGTAAAGGTGATAAGCCCTTCACTGAGCCCAATAACCGATAGCTGAGTCGAGAAGGTTTGATCAGGAGGGTAGAAGAACAAGATCTTGTCCAATTCTTGTCCTTCGTTTTGGCCTCTCCTCAAGTCAAACACGCAAATTCGAAGGCTTTCACTACCAGAGCTCATGGACGCCATTCCCATAGCTTCTAACAGCTCATAGCCACCTTAAAGCACAAAAAAACAATTTTTGTATCAGAAACGTAATGCAACAAAATGAGCTAAGATCATCGAAAGATAGATAAATGGTCGCAAATTTGATCAATTTCGTATAGAAATCGCAAAACCCATTTCAAGCTGTAAGCAAAAAAACAACAAAAATTGGGAATTTGATTACCTCGAAGATGAGCATTGAGCAACACTAAGAACAAATTCCAAGGAGTGATCGGTCTCCAATTATTGTAATAGTTCAATGGCCAGAACGAGAATCACTAACAGAAATGAGGATTTCAGATGATTAAAGACTCAGATTTCACCCGATCGTCAATATTTTTCCGCACAAGGTAGGTAGGTGGGGAGGAAACAAGGTAAACGGGTCGGACGATAAAGTTACCGGGTCTGGATATTATGGTTCGGGTCAATATGTGAATCGAGTCTTAAGAGGATCTTTAGATAGATTCTCTCAGCGGCTTATGTCATCCACTGCTTTTAGAAATAAGGACTGGTCACAGCATTTCCCATATTAATTACTTCAGTCACGCTTAATTAAATTAATTTGTTTGTGGACAACATTAGTTATCTACCGAATTTTTGGAGTAGTTAAGATTAGGATATTAGTGGAAAGTTAAACTGCTAAACCGGTAAATAAGAGTCTAAACCAATGTAAATTAGTTAAGATTCGGTTTGCATTTCGGTTTTAAGACTTTTTTTCTCTGTAATTTTCGTCCACAAAGGGCAAAAGGTGGTGTTTGCTTTGTGCTTGTGCGCATTCACTCAACGCAAATTAGTTACGAATCCAACGAAATCATTTCGGCAAATCCACTCTTGATTACTATCGATTCTCGTTCTTAGGGTTTTCGCATCGCATCAAGTTCGAATCTTTCTGTACAATTTAAGACCTTTTCGGTGAGGTTTTTTTTGTTTTCCCTTCTCTGTTTTATGGTGTCAGAGACAATTTATCTGATTCTGGGTCCCATTCCGATTCGATGATAATATGACTGAGAAATTTCAGCCCTGGATCATTTTCTGATCCTCGCCTTCTCCTGTATGATTTGTTGTTCTTGGTCTAATTTTGTGCGAGTGATTACAGTTGGCTAAATCGGTCTTGGTTTCTATGACCGGAGGTTTTGAAACTTCTTCTTGTATAACTTGCTTGTGGTTTTTGGATAACTTGCTTGTGGTTTTTGGAAGGTGATAATAGAAATTTCCATTCTTGTAATCTTTCGTCCTTTTGGCTTTGTAGTATCTGGAAGAATTGGCAACAATGTCTGATCTCAAGGAGCGTTTGGTTCCTTCAAGACCTGCTTCAGCTTTAAACCTCAGAGGCGATGCAGTGTCTCGGCCTTCTGCATCAGGAAGACAGCCTCTCCTTGGAGTTGATGTTTTGGGTCTGAAGAAGCGTGGACAAGGGCTTAAGTCGTGGATTCGTGTCGATACTTTTGCCAACACTCAGGTCATTGAGGTCGATAAGTTCACAATGATGCGTAGATGCGACTTGCCAGCACGTGATTTGCGGCTTCTTGATCCTTTGTTTGTGTATCCGTCAACTATCTTGGGACGAGAGAAGGCCATTGTTGTGAACTTGGAGCAGATCCGTTGTATTATCACTGCGGATGAGGTTTTGCTTTTGAATTCTCTCGACAACTATGTGCTTCGGTATGTTGTTGAGCTGCAGCAGAGGCTCAAAGCAAGTGCTGTTGGTGAGGTTTGGAATCAGGACAGCCTTGAACTGAGCAGGAGGAGGAGTAGGAGTTTAGACAATGTGTTTCAAAACTCATCCCCTGATTACTTACCTTTTGAGTTTAGAGCTCTTGAAATCGCCCTCGAAGCTGCTTGTACGTTTCTTGATTCCCAGGCTTCAGAGTTGGAGATTGAAGCATACCCGTTACTGGACGAGCTTACCTCAAAGATCAGTACTTTAAACTTGGAGCGTGTGCGTAGACTAAAGAGCAGACTTGTAGCATTGACGAGAAGAGTGCAGAAAGTTCGAGATGAGATCGAACAGTTGATGGACGATGATGGGGATATGGCGGAGATGTATCTAACGGAGAAGAAGAAGAGAATGGAAGGATCTTTATATGGTGATCAGTCCGTACTTGGCTACAAATCAAATGATGGTCTTTCTCTTTCTGCACCAGTTTCTCCTGTTTCGTCTCCTCCTGATTCTCGGAGACTTGAGAAAAGCTTGAGCATTGCAAGGAGCAGGCATGACAGTGCAAGAAGCTCAGAAAGCACAACAGAGAATATAGAGGAGCTTGAGATGTTGCTGGAAGCATACTTTGTTGTCATTGATAGCACTCTCAACAAGCTAACCTCGGTATTATCAAAACCTCTGCTTCATATTTATTCATTATCTCAGCAGTTAAAACTGGTTTAATCCTCTCTTTACTCCTCAGTTAAAGGAGTACATCGATGACACTGAGGACTTCATCAACATTCAATTGGTAATACTTTAAATCTTGATCATACTTATATACCATAAGAGTCTGCTGAAATGTTTTGGAATTGTTCAGGATAACGTGCGGAATCAGCTGATCCAATTCGAGCTGCTGCTAACAACCGCGACATTCGTCGTAGCCATCTTCGGGGTTGTAGCTGGGATCTTTGGGATGAATTTTGAGATAGATTTCTTCGAAGTGCCTGGTGCATTCAAATGGGTTTTGGCCATTACTGGAGTCTGTGGCCTTCTTATATTTTTGGCATTCGTCTGGTTCTACAAACGTAGAAGACTCATGCCTCTGTGAAAACATCACTGCCTAGACAAGTAGACGATTGCTGTTACTGTTTTATGTTGCTTATATCCATTAACCATCTGTAACCTTCACAAGACGAAGCAGTGTTATAGAGAAACTCTTAAACCTTATCATGTATCTGTGTTTGAGGGTTATTGAGTACAGTGAAATGATACATATCTGAACTAAAATCACAGTGACTCAGACTTTACTGAGTTATGTTTCTATGGACATGGAAAACGCCATAAGCATGTATCTGACTAGAGTCTGCAGAAGGACTACTTGGAGACAACTACTTGTCAGCGGATGAAGATGGTGATGATGACGAGAGACGTGCTTTTCGAGCTTTATCGGCTTTTTCCATGTAGTCTTGGTGAGAACGATGCTTCGATCCTGAAAGAGACCAAGAATTTAACAGCAATTAGGCCTAAAACATAGCCCCAAGCAAAATACAAGTGATTCTATTGAGCGATTTGTGATCGTGCGAGGAAAAGCAGACAAACAAAGTAGGATTGTGAATTTGTGATCATACTAGTTGACTCGTTCTCAGATATCATCAACCTCCATTTTGTTCAGTCAATTAAGCTGTAATCAGTAACGTCAAAATCTAACAGCTAATGACATCATACTCTTCCCATTGCCATCGATATCAAAATGAAACATTTCCGAATTATAATCGACATTCGAAAACGGACCTTGATTCATTAGGTACCAAGGGATTCCGAAGATGATGGTGATGATCCCGATCCCAGCAAAAACGTGCTTCTTTTCCCCACTGTAGACATAGTGCTCCATCTTTGCCCTAAATCCTCCTCCTCCCAAACTTGAAGCTCCCTTGTTCTTGCTCTCATTTCCCATCTCAACTTCTCCGATTTAGATTTCCCACCCTTCAGGTCTAGGGTTTAGCTATAGACCCCTCTCACGTGTGGAGGGAGACGACCCTTCTGTCCAATTATAAATATTGGGCCTCAAAAGTCAATATTTATATGGGCCTTAAAAAAAGTCAATATTACTTTTCCAGGCCCATTTTGTCAAATGGAAACAAAAGAAATCAGAATCTGGTGCGGAAGAGCGTAGTAAATGATAACATGCGCGCTTCATCTTCTTCTTCTTCTTCTTCTTCATATGCCTCCTCTCCTCTTCGAATCTCCTCTTCGACGTTTCTGGTTAGTGTGCGGCACGCGCATTCTTACTTCTGGCGATTGTGGCGACTACCTTCACTTCCGGTGAGCTATGGCTGCGATTGTGGCGATTGGTTGGAAACTAACGCGAACGACACAGTGGCGGATTGTTCAACATCAATATCTGCTTCTACGTGCAATGTCGACATCTTCTTCTAACTCATCTTCACACATCGCTTCCTTCTCTTCAGCATTTCGTCGAGCAGGTCTTGTACATTCTGAAATTTTAAGCTATGTACCCAATTTTGTCTCGTCCAATCGATTCTCCACCCAAACCATCTCCGAAACATTTGATGTCAACCAAGCCTTTGCTCCGCTGGAACAGGGTCTGATTGATTTAGTCAGACAGGTCTCTGAGCTAGAGTCGGAGGCGGATGCCATGGCTTCTCTACAAGAGTCGTCCTTTGATCTCAATCACGAGTCTTTGTACTCTTTAATCTGGGAATTAAGAGATGAATGGAGGCTTGCTTTTATGGCATTCAAATGGGGAGAGAAACGCGGCTGCGATGATCAGAAAGCTTGTGATTTGATGATCTGGGTGTTGGGTAATCATCAAAAGTTCAACATAGCTTGGTGTTTGATCCGTGATATGTTTCATGTTTCAAGGGATACTAGAAAGGCCATGTTTCTCATGATGGACAGGTGAGAGTTTCGTCTTCTTCTTTCATTTTCTGTTCACCTACATAAAATGGAAAGATTTTACAAGGTATTGAATTGGTTTGTTTTGGTATTGAGTGTAGATATGCTGCTGCTAATGATACTAGCCAAGCTATTCGGACATTCGATCTCATGGATAAGTTTAAGCACATTCCTGATGAAGAAGCATTTCAAGGATTGCTATATTCCTTGTGTAGACATGGGCACATTGAAAAAGCTGAAGAGTTCATGCTTGCAAGCAAAAAGCTCTTTCCGGTGGACGTTGAGGGATTCAACATAATCCTTAACGGTTGGTGTAACATATGGACTGATGTGACTGAAGCCAAGAGGGTTTGGCGAGAGATGGGGAATTACTGTATCACGCCTAACAAGGACTCATACAGTCACATGATCTCTTGCTTCTCCAAAGTTGGGAACCTTTTCGATTCTCTCAGGCTCTACGATGAAATGAAGAAACGAGGGCTGGCTCCAGGGATTGAAGTTTACAGTTCTGTGGTTTATGTGCTGACCCGTGAGAACTGCTTTGAGGAAGCTATGAAGCTTATGGAAAAGATGAAGGAGGAAGGACTGAAACCAGATTCTGTCACTTACAACTCGATGATACGGCCTCTTTGTGAGGCTGGAAAGCTGGAAGAAGCCAGGAATGTATTGGAAACCATGATTAGTGAGAACCTAAATCCAACTGTTGATACATTTCATGCATTCCTTGAGGCTGTAAATTTTGATCAGAGTTTAGAGGTCTTACGCCAAATGAAGAACTCTTGTTTAGGTCCTAAAGAAGACACCTTTCTCCTCATTCTTGGAAAACTGTTCAAGGAAAAGCAACCGGAAAATGCTTTGAAGATCTGGGAAGAAATGGGTCGTTTTGAGATAGCGGCTAGTCCTGCTCTTTACTTGGCTATAGTACAGGGCCTTTTGACATGTGGATGGCTTGAAAAGGCCAGAGAGATTTATTCAGAGATGAACTCGAAGGGGGTTTCAGGAAATCCTAAGCTCCAGAAACTTCTTGAGGAGCAAAAGGTGAATGGGAACAGAAAAAGCAAGAGGAGAGATCTTCAGAAAGTTGGTTCTCGGGGAGGCTATAAAGGTCAACGATCAATGTACAAAAGATAATCAGATACGGGTAAGACTTGAAGTTTGTGATCAAACAATCACTCATTCACTCGATTCTCAGAGCTCATGGTCGAGACCAGAAGCTTTGATCCCAGCCCATCCTTTCCAATGGGTTTGTATGGGTTCAGAGGAATCTCTCTCCGGATCACATGAAAGACATGAGAAACTAGTCTGGTTCTTTTTTGTTCGATATGCACACACAAGGTTTCCATGATCGCTGCAGGTTCGAGTACATGAATTTTGAGTTCAATGTGTTATGGTATCAACCAGACCGCGCAACAGTTCTTAAGAGCGAGCTCTCATTTGTCCATTTTATCGTTTTTCAGTGTTCTTTTGTCCTTGGATTTTTGTTTTGTTTTCAAATAATTCTTCTGAGTCACGACTTATGAATCATGATGATTGATACGGCCTTGGATTTTTTAGAGTGTTGCAATTTTCATGCCGCAGTTCAAGGAACCATCATTGTCCTCCATCAAGAAAGTTATGGGTCCCTTGATTTCTGACTTGTTTACTTTAGTTGCAGCTTGCATGCTTTTGAAAATTTATTGCTTTTTAAAAACCTAACTTGTTTATCATTCAGAGCATACCCATTTAACACAAAAGAAACATTTATTAGACCTAGATTTTGGGGGCACTTCACTAGCGCAATAAATATGCCTGAAGATCAAATTTAGAAAATGTCTCAAGATTCAACTGCAGTTAACTATAATATGATATACATATTCTTCTGAGTTTTGATTGAATTCGCATCTCGTTCATAGTTTACAAACAACACAATACAATTCTCAGAAGCTAAAACCTTCCCAAGTTACATCCAATAATTTTGAAAAACAAACAAAAAATTATCAGATCAACAAACTCTGCATCGCCCTGTTACTAACTTCTCCGCTTGGATCTACTGCCATAAAATTTCGCAGGAGGCGATGGAGAAAACTCGAAAGCAGCCGATGAAATCTCCATTTCCCCTCTCAAGATCCTCACCACCTCACTAATATCAGGCCTTAACTCAGGCGTTTTCTGCAGACAAGCCAAAGCCAAGTTAATGCACAATCCTGCTTCTTCCTTGTTATACGCATCCTTCAATCTCTCATCCACCAGCTCAAGAACATTCCCTGACTGAGCCAACTGCCTACACCAACTCACCAAATTCGCTTTCTCAAGCTTCATCGGTGACGCAAGGACGTGTAATGGCCTCCTTCCCGAGACTATCACTAGAATCAGTACTCCAAAACTATAGATATCTCCTTTCTCCATCAAGTAACAGCAACCGCCTCCATACTCTGGTGCTATGTAACACAATGTCCCTCTCATACTCGTGGTGCTGCTTAACTCACGGCTGAACAAATCTCCACTCCACATCTCACTCCCCATTGATCTATTGTTCTTGTTCTTCTTCTTCTTGCTGCTGCTATTGCTTTTCCTTCTCCATCCTCTTCTGAAGCTAAACTCTCCTGCTGCTTCTCCTTCTCCTTCCGGCAAGCTGTTTTCGCCTTTACCGCGGAAACAGTAACGAAAATGTGACACTTTTAAACGATACTTGAACTTGATTCTCAGAATTCTAATCTTCTTTTGATTGTTCATCTCCTCTTGATGTTCTTCCTCTTTCCACCATTCCTCCATGTTCCTATGCTTCTTCTTCTTCTTCTTCTTCTTCTTCTTCTTGGTCTTTCTCTCGCTGTTCTCTTCCTCTGCAAACTTCTCTTCTAGAGTGTCAAACCTAGACTCATTCATAGCAGATTCTGCTTTATCGATTGTCCTCGTTGAAATTCCCAGCTCAGGAGGAGTGTTGATCATCTTCTTCTCATCATCCCAATCCGGATTCGCCGTGTGAATCTGACTCCCAATCCATTCCCTAACATAGTCTTTACTACACAGCTCACTACTCCCTTCTTGCTTCCACCACCAATCTCTTCCCCATTGTTTCGATCCTTTCCCCAAATCGAGAACCGAATTAGGGCTCAAATTCATCTCCTTGATCTCATCGAACTCGACATCCTCGCATGATAACCCTTTCGAATCATCCGCATCGTTTGAAACCTCTTTTCCT
Organism: Noccaea bulbosa; assembly: GCA_900406535.1. Lineage (NCBI taxonomy): Eukaryota > Viridiplantae > Streptophyta > Magnoliopsida > Brassicales > Brassicaceae > Noccaea > Noccaea bulbosa. Next base: position 26,221 of record OVBJ01000455.1, on the reverse strand, counting down.
TTCGTCTCACCTTCCAAAGCTAAGCTCATCGAGTTAAGCTCCATCGCCTTAATGTTCCGGCTTGTTCTACTGTTCTTCGAAGACGATGAAGCTTGTAGAGCAAGAGCGAAATCAACCTCATGATGCGTTGGAGTACCAATGGCGGTCTGAGGAGTGCTCTCTCCTCCGAAATTCCCAGAAAGGTCTTGACTTTTCCCCAAATCCTGGCTGAACAGATCAATCCCATAACCTCCTCCTTCCACTTTAACCCTAGACAACCCGAAATCCGAAATCTTTGCCTTGAATTCAGAATCCAGCAGAACATTGCTCGGCTTTATATCTCCGTGGATCACTGGTGGGTCACACCCGAAATGCATAAATTCGAGAGCTTTCGCTACATCGAGGATGATACTGAATCTCCTTTCCCAATTCAGTCCCGGATCTCCATCTTCGTTGAAAAGAAGCTCTTGAAGGCTCTTGTTTGGCATATACTCGTAAATCAAGAACCTTTGATTCTTCTCGACGCAGTACCCTAAGAGAGTCACCAGAAATGACGATTTTAACCCGCCGAGAATCTGTAGCTCGTTTTGAAACTCAGTCTCTGTTTGAAGAGAGAGATTGTCGAGTCTCTTAACCGCGAAAAGCTTCCCGTCTCTTGTAATGCCTCTGAAGACAGTCCCTGAGCCGCCTTTGCCGATCACGTTGGATTCGTCGAAGTCGTTGGTTGCTAATTTGAGCTCCTTGTGAGAGAAAAGCTGGAGCTTTGACGGCGACGCAACGACGTCGAAGAAAGGGATGGTTCTAGAGCGGTTGAGAAGAGAAATCCAGAGGTGATAGATGAAGTAGAGAATTGCGAAGAAGACGACAAGAGAAGAAGCGATTGTGAGGATCAAGAAGAGAACTCTTGTTCTGTTAATGAATGGCTTTGGTCGGATTGGGTTTGGTCTTGAAGGCATGTCTCTCTGTTTCTTGCTATTGAAAGATGGAATCGTTTCTGAACATTCGGTATCTCTGCATTTAGTCTGGTCGTTGAGAATTTCTAGAGGACAAAAAGCTGTTCATGACTTCGCTTTATTTTTCTTCTTTTTAAGTATATAGTTTACTTTTGAGGATTAAAATTATATTTCACGTTTAAAAAAAAAAAATATATATATATATATATATTTGATTTTTCATATACTGAGAGAATCGAGGTTCAAACTGCGTAATAATTACACAAAGAAAAAGAAGAGGTTATTACTATAGTGGATGGATTTGACAAAAGTTTGCAATAAAAAAGGAAAGAAAGGAAATGATAATGTTGTTAATAATGATGATGTTACTTGCTTTTGGTAGTGGATCGATCGTATATTGATGTTAATTTATAAGATTAGACTTTTACTTGTTTAGCCTAGCCGTTTACTTGCTAAGTTTGATTGAGATTATTGTTTGTTTAAAGAAAAGATAAATTGAAGTCTTGGGTAATTTGGGTAACTAGTACAGAAGGGATTAGTTAGTTTGTTAACGAGATTCAAGAAAAAAAGGAGAAGAAGTTTGGTTTTAACGATTTGGGAGGCGAAGTGTCCAAGATCCGCTTTGACTGCTTTGGTAGTTATGCATAAATTATTGATTTTGTTATCAAAAAGATTGTTTAATCATAAAAAATTATTTTCAGGGATCATAAATAAATCATTGCTTTGATCACACTCGCGGTAGAAAAGGACGTTCTAGCTGTTTGGCAAAATGTGCACGAATCTCGAAGATTGCAATGGATTTTTATGGTCGATTCAAAGGATTTTCGACAGAAAGTTGTAAATATTGGAATGAATTATGGAAATGATCATAACGATTTTGATATTGTTACGACAAATATAACGTTTGAGTTCATAAAGAAACAAAAACTCTTATGGGATGTCCCATTCTTTATGTTTTGATAAGTCATAAGTGGGCATTTGTGGACCAACAGTGTCATGTGCACTCAGATTTTGAATTTTTTTGTTACACAATAAAGAGCAGATCCAGTGTCTTTTTGTGGTCTTGCGCTCCTACATGTTCAGTTTGCGCTTCTGACCTTCGTAGTATTTGCGTGGAGAACTTAGATAGATCAATTCGTTTAATAATCGTATGGTGGCACGATGTACCTCCAGAAGACGAATTCGCTCAGGTCACTTTGAACTCTACTCTACTGTTATGAGAAACTTAAGTGCTACATATTTATGAGCTAAATTATGACACCTCTAATGGTTTGTTTACGATGTCAGACCATGATTAATGGTAGTAAATACTTCCCATTTTTCTTAACATAAATTTTATATTAGTATTTAATATAAAGTATCTTAAAACTTAAGAAAAATATATTATATAAGAGATATTAAAATACTTTTCTTTAAGTTAAGATATTTTTAATTAAATACTCATAGAAATATTATGTTTCCGAGATAAAATATTTTGATAACATACTACCAATAATCATGTTCTGATGTTCGGTTTCTTGGCATATACAGTATATACAATTATATTTCTTTATTCTAACCGGTAATTATAACGTAGATATGATTGGGTGACAGGAAGGAAAAAATGAGGAATCCTAATTATACCCGTAATTAAGAAGCATCACCAGAGTTAAGCCATTTGGTTAATCCGCTTCCCTGCAAGAAAAGATGAGAAAGGTGATTTAATAGTGGACAAAATATAACAAACAAAACAAGAAAAAAACGAAACTTGCTTCAACGAATTTTGAAAAAACACTGGACTATTTTACTCAAGTCTTAAACCATGCAATATTTAAAATGTCATCTCAATCATCAACCTTTTCAAAGACAATTTACACCGACACGAGAGGAAAATCTAAGCACTCGGATCCTAAATATAACTAGACCATGCAATTATTTTAAATATCTTCAATCATCAAACTTTTAAAAGACAACTTACCCCAACACAAGAGGAAAGAGTAAGCACTAGGAACCTAAGTATAATTAAACCATAGTCTCTCTTTTTCTTTCTTATGAATTCTCAAGATTAAGCACTCGGAACCTAAGTATAATTAAAAAACAATTGTTGTTCGTTGACAATATAGAAAAGAAATAGGACTATCAAACTTAGAATTCAAGACTAAGCATTGGGATCGTAAGTTGTAATTTACAACGATGGTGCTTAAGTGACAAAAAAAAAAAATATATATAAAGATGAAAATAAATAGAATCATAGAGATATCTAACCTTACACGCCCAAAACAGAGTCTGAATTCATCTCTACTTCTTGCTTAGTGCTTACGAATAGGAGTCTAGGAGATGAACTTTGGACGAACATCTGACTCTTAGATTTTCTGCTACAGATGCAAAATCCCATTATAGTCACAGAGAAAATGGGAGATGCATTATATATGGAAAAGGAAAATAAAATAAAAACAAAGGAATTTAGGATTTTTTTTTTTTTTTTTTGAACAAAGGCTTCAGGAATTTAAGAATTTAGGATTTTTGAAGTAGAGATTTCTGTAACATGGGGTTTCATTTTTATAAGCAACTTAGATTTTCTACAACGGCTATTTTCTTAACGTCTCTATTTTCTTACCGTTGTAAAATAGCCGTTACAATAAATGACCGTTGAAGGTTTCTACCGTCCAAAGACTTTTGACTACATTTCGAATTATTTTGGTCTTTTTTTAATGTTAGTTACATATTTACGAACATTTATAATCGTATAAAATCAAACCATCTAAAAGTAAATTATACCACATGCGAAGTTATATTACTCGTACGGACAATTAAAATCAAAAATGTATTAAGGCTCTTAAACCGGATTTGACCGGTATAACGTTTTGGTTACTCACAGCAACGTCTACGTGGCGTCTCGTCCGTTGCTTGCTCTCTCCAGCTTCTTCCGCCATGCAACAAGGTAGGAAATGCTTTCTTCTTCCCCAAGTTTCAAACCTTAGATCCTAGAAAAAATCAGATCCCTCTCGACATTACCAGATATCACCGTAAGTCTAGGAAATAACAAGAAATTGAAAAAATTTAATGACAGCTTTTCGTTACAAAGCTCTTTTTTCTTTTTTATATGTTTTTACCAGGTTTGTTCTTAATTTAATGAAAACAAATATTGTTCTTTGTAAGGTCTTTGTTCGCACATATGAGATCGATTCTTCAAGGAAATGTACAAATCCCAATATATAGGTGGCCAGAAAGAAAAATTTGTAAGGTAAAAAACTACCAAAACCAACGAGATCTATCCTTCTTTCACGTCATTGTTGATTCAGATCTATGAATGTTAAATTGCAGATTAGATGATACAGATTCGAGGGTATCAATGGCTTCTACTACTACGGGAAAGAAGAGATCATGTTTTGGATTGTTCAACCTAACTGGCCGAGGAGGAGGAGGAAAATCGAAGAACACATCCAAATCCTTTAGAGAAGGCGTTAAAATCGGATCTGAAGGGCTAAAAACGATCGGAAAATCGCTGACATCAGGCGTGACGAGAGCTGTTTTCCCTGAAGATCTAAGAGTATCCGAGAAGAAAATATTTGATCCTCAAGACAAAACACTTTTGTTATGGAACAGAATGTTCGTCATCTCTTGTATCCTAGCTGTCTCTGTTGATCCTCTGTTTTTCTATCTCCCCATTGTCGATAACTCAGGGAACTGCATTGGCATCGACTCTAAATTAGCTGTGACAACGACGACTCTGAGAACGATCATCGATGTTTTTTACCTCACGAGAATGGCTCTGCAATTCCGTACAGCTTACATTGCTCCTTCTTCTCGTGTATTTGGAAGAGGTGAGCTTGTGATTGACCCTGCCAAGATCGCCGAACGCTATTTGACTCGTTACTTCATCGTCGATTTCCTCGCTGTCCTTCCTTTGCCTCAGGTAATTTCAAATAATTAAGCTTCATGTAATCTTTTGTGTTGCTTGCTACTAAAGTTTCAATCTTTGTGTGTGTACTTTTTACTGAACCTCTAATGTTTGAGTTTTAATATTTACTTAAAGCTTCAATCTTTGTGTTTTAGCTTTTACTAAAGCTAATCTTGTTGTTTGACTATTTACTATAGTTTCAATCTTTGTGTTTTACTATTTACTAAAGCTTCAGTCTTTTGTATTACTATATACAGAAACTTCAATCTATGTGTGTTAGTGTATGTGTGTGTGTGTGTGTGTGTTTTGTATTACTATATACAGAAACTTTAATCTTTGTGAGTGTATAAATTCATCAAACCTTCATTCTTTGTGTTGGATATGCATTGATTTCTCGAACTGGTGTTGTTCTTGCAGATTGCGGTGTGGAAGTTTCTTCATGGATCAAAAGGATCAGATGTATTACCGACGAAACAGGCGATATTACACATAGTCATCACTCAGTACATACCAAGGTTCGTTAGGTTTATTCCATTAACATCAGAGCTCAAGAAAACCGCAGGAGCTTTCGCTGAAGGTGCTTGGGCTGGTGCCGCTTATTATCTCCTCTGGTACATGCTTGCAAGCCACGTAAGCGTTTCAAAAATAAACTGTAGGTTAATCTTCGGACAACAGCTTCGTTGTTTGTGTTTGTCTCTGTTTCTAAAACGTTTGTTATATATACTTTGGTAGATAACTGGCGCATTCTGGTACATGTTGTCAGTGGAACGGAACGATACTTGCTTGAGATCCGCTTGTAAAGTCCAGCCGGATCCTAAACTCTGCGTTCAGATTCTGTACTGTGGCAGCAAGTTTACGAGCAATCGAGACACCGAGTGGACCAAATATGTCCCTGATCTTTTCAAGAACAACTGTTCTGGGAAAAGCGATGATTCCAAATTCAACTACGGGATCTATGGTCAGGCTGTGTCTTCTGGAATTGTATCGTCGACAACGTTTTTCTCCAAGTTTTGTTACTGCCTTTGGTGGGGTCTCCAAAATCTCAGGTAAAAAAACACTATTGAAATCGACAGAGTAACTGTTAGCTGGTGCCTGGTGGTACTGTAATTCTAACATCTATGGTTTTTTCCATGAGCAGCACGTTAGGTCAAGGGCTGCAAACAAGTACATATCCAGGGGAAGTTCTGTTTTCAATTGCAATTGCTGTAGCGGGGCTTCTCCTGTTTGCTCTTCTTATCGGGAATATGCAGACTTATCTTCAGTCACTTACGGTTCGTCTAGAGGAAATGAGGATCAAAAGACGTGATTCCGAACAGTGGATGCACCATAGGTCACTTCCACAGAACCTTAGAGAACGAGTCAGACGCTATGATCAATACAAATGGTTAGAAACAAGAGGAGTCGACGAGGAAAACATAGTCCAGAGTTTACCAAAAGATCTCAGAAGAGACATCAAACGCCATCTCTGTCTAAATTTAGTTCGTAGGGTAAGTTTTACAAAAACCCATAATGTTAGTATTAGGCTACAGATTATATACTTGATGCACAAGGAACAACGTGTGTGTGTGTGTTTTTTTTATAGGTTCCTCTGTTTGCGAATATGGATGAGAGGTTATTAGACGCGATCTGTGAGAGACTGAAGCCGAGTCTATACACAGAAAGCACTTACATAGTGCGAGAAGGAGATCCGGTTAACGAAATGCTCTTCATAATCAGAGGCCGGTTAGAGAGTGTAACGACAGATGGTGGAAGAAGCGGTTTCTTCAACAGAGGATTATTGAAAGAAGGTGACTTTTGTGGTGAAGAGCTTTTGACATGGGCACTTGACCCTAAAGCAGGCTCAAACTTACCTTCTTCCACGAGAACAGTGAAGGCTCTAACTGAAGTAGAGGCTTTTGCTTTAGAAGCTGAAGAGCTCAAGTTTGTGGCAAGTCAGTTTAGGCGTCTTCATAGTCGTCAGGTTCAACAAACTTTCAGGTTTTACTCTCAACAATGGAGGACTTGGGCTGCTTGTTTTATCCAAGCCGCTTGGCGTCGACATTTAAGAAGGAAAAACGCAGAGCTTAGACGTAAAGAAGAAGAAGAAGAAGAAATGGATTATAAAGATGGTGACGATTATGATGATAATATGGCCATGGTTACAAGGAGTGATAGTTCTGTTGGATCAAGTTCTAGATTACGTTCCACGGTATTGGCATCAAGATTTGCTGCTAACGCGCTTAAGGGTCATAAGCTAAGAGTCTCAGAGAGTTCAAAGAGTTTGATGAATCTTCAAAAGCCACCAGAACCTGATTTTGATAATCTTGATACAGAGGGGTAAAGGTATAACTACTTAATTATAATGTTCTCTTCAGACCTAAAACTTCAGAACAGAGTCTAACTGTAAAGAGTCACATACTCACATGATGTTTCGTTTTTTCTTTTGGTTTAATTAATCATCTTTGTGTACAATAAAGTTAAATCATTTTTCGAGATTTCATTAGATATCACGAGGATCAACAAATATCACGGAGGAAGAACAAGATCTTGATCTACTCCAATCTGACGGTTCAGGTTCATCAGAGAGTTTCTTAAGGCACCAAAGATCTTGAGCCCACGAAAGCCGTCTCCAGTGAGGAACGGCCAAAGCCACCGCGTCTGAAGGGCTAAGCTCAGCCGCTACAGCTCCGCAACCTCTGTCGTCTCTCCCAATGTTATGCACAAAAGTGCATAAACTTTTCATTAGTCGTGGACCATCTTTGCCTTCCATGTGCATTCCGTACATGAAATAAACCCAAAACTTGTCGAACACGTTAGGGAACGAAGGTAATCTCATCCATGGCATACAAGAATCAATAAATCTTGAACCGGAGCAAACCGCGTGAGTTAACCGGGAAACGCCTTTCAGTTGCATCTTGAATACCTTTTTGGTGCTCCAAACGCTTAAAATCGCAAAATCCGCAGGGAAATCGCGGTCTAAGCGATTTGACTTGGAACCATATTTTTTATTTGGTACGGCTATGAATGTTCCTAAGCTGTTGCGGCTTGTTAAAATTGCGTCTATGTCACGAGGGAAGAATTCTGAGTCTTTGAAAATCCTTGAGTAGATTGATTCGGCGGTTGTGGGACTTAACCGAAGGATTGCGATATCTGAACCGATTGATTTTGAATGTGCGTGAACCGGTTGAACCAACATTGTTGGTGTACGGAATTTGACGTAGGAACATTTCTTGTTGAATAAGTTAATGGAAGGTTCGTTGGTACAGTCAGTGGCCATGTACGCGTAGGTTGCGCCCTGTTGTTTGAACCATTCTTCAAGTGCTTGCACCAGCTTTGTTCCTATGCCTAAATTCCTGCTCAGAAATCAAATTCAGAAACCAGTTGTTATTGATTAGTACTTTATTCATATTTCTATTAGTGCTTTATTCATATTTCTTACTTTATAATATAAATTTGATTTATATAAGGCGAATAATTTTATGAATGGATCATATGGGGGGAGGCAAGTGTCAACAAAGGGTAACTTCTTTCTTTTGAACACCTAATTAAATTTTTGAATTTATCATCAACTTTATGTTTACTATTTATTTACTAAGTGGAATTGGAATCGAATTTCGTAAAAGCAAAACATATATTCTCACAGTGAATATTTAGAATTTTCTATTAAGCTCAGTGAGATCATGTAAAAGAATCTTTCTTCAGTGATGACTAAGAAGTTTCTATTTCGGAATTAATGTATATATAGGAAAAATTGAAAAGTAAATTATGGGGGTGTATTGAACTTGGGGTTTTAGGTGATTTTAAGTGATTTGATTTAAAATGACAAATCCTCGTTATTGAAACATGAATTTTAAAAAGTAGTTTAAAATCCAGTGTTATTGAACTTGTGATTTTTAAATTCACTTTAAAATCCAGTGTTATTGAAAATATTTTAAATAGGGATTTTAGTTGATTTCAAGTTATTTTATAGTTATTTGGTGGGATTTCATTGTTAAAAACAAATCAATTAAAATCTCATGGTTTTAGGTGAGATTTTAGAGTGATTTCATTAAAATCATAACAAATTCTCTAAAATCACCCTAAATCATCTAAAAATGAAATCACCCTAAATCACTTCAAATCTCAACTTCAATACATCCCCGTATTTTATAATCCCTAAAAAAACTTAGATGTACAAAAAAGAAGACATTTTGACTACTACTTTTTAGATGTACAAATTAAAGTAGTAATCAAAATATCTTTTATTTTCATTCAATTTTCCCTGTATATAATAGTAGTATGTTTGGCTTATTTAAATATATGGCTATATTTACATAGAACAGAAACGTAACTTCATTTTGTTTATATAGAAAATGGGAGATAAACCAATGACTTCAAGAAAACATGCAAATAACGAAAAGAACTTGTTAAAAACTGTGTCTTTGCATGTTTATGATCATTACATTATATAACGATAACCGCAAATTACTTTTTCACCTTTCAAACATATGTTAACTTAAGAAAATATTTCTTTCTGCCCTTTCTCAACAAGCTAATTTAATCTAAAATGCTTATGCAGCAAAATGGAAAATACCGATGGGAAGGTGAAACTCGAAGACCAAGAACATAAGCGAGTTTGACATAAACTGAGTTTCCTCTGGTCACAGTTTTAACACATCCTCTCACAACTCCCACCATCTTTCTTCCTTCTCCGTACTCTGCAACCTAGACACATCGCATGTTTATAACTTCAGTTTTATTTTAATCACATCAAATATGAAAGAGATGTTATCTTTATTTTTATTTTTATTTCAACCAATAACCCACCTATGACATGTTCAAGTAGTGAATGAGTAAAGAGGTGTTGAATAGATTAATTATGAATTGAATTACCAGCATCGTGTGAGACGGAAAATGACGGACGCGACAAACCGGATCGTCCAAGAGATCAGAGACCATTACAGGTTTGCCATGCTTTCCGGTTTCGTCACATTTTCGTTCCATCTCCTCCACGTCACGCTTGTCCGATCCCTCATTGTATTCTCTTACCACCACCGCAGTCGCAACTCCCACCATCGCTGCCGCCACTATTTTCCTCGACATAGCGTTTTCCCGTGTTGAGACGAAGAAAATATAAGTGGTGGTTTTTTTAAGTTGTTTGATTCTCTAAATTTTGTTTTCTTTTCTCGAGTGGGGCTTTATTGGTGGTTATAAGTTGGGTTATTTCGTGATGTCATATATATAGCTACGAGGCAGCTTTGTAAAGTTTATGGGAACCTTTTTATTATTTGAATAATCTATGAGTTTTTTTTTAATGCAATATTAATCATCACATTTGAGTTAAATAAACCACCGAAGAACAAGGCCTAGTACCTAAGAAATTATAGTGAAATCTTTAGTAATCAACCGGGTTAGTCTCTCCATACAAGATACGTTAAACTATAGTATTTTTCTTAGTTTCAAATTATCTGGTATAAATGCCCAAAAGATTAAGAAAAGCGACTAGAGTTGTACTATATAAAGATTTAGGAGGGAAAAATGAAGTAGATTTAACCAAGGCATATGTAGTTAGTGCATATGGCGGCTGTTCTTTAAGCTAAACAATTGTAATCATTCAGTGATATAATATTAGAGAACTAGCCTTTAACACTTAAGACCACGTATATATTTATCTTTTAGTTGTATTCCTATGATTTAGTATGTACATAATTTACTAATATTAGTCAGATGTTATTATAGTGGACGGTAAGATTGCTAGAGGATGTTGATTAGATGCTATTATATCGACATGACAGCATATGAAATAATATAATTGAGAACTTGATTGTGTTGGTGAATTGAATATGTCTAATAATGGAGTATGAAATTAAAACAATATCATTCGATAAAATAGGAAAACAAGAAATATCAAACATCGTATGAGCAGAAGAGACAAACAGAGAGAATGACAAAAAAAAAAAATAAGGATCCGTATTACATTTACCATTTATTTTTCTGGAAATTTGTTGTTCTTTCCGAGTTTTGGTCGTTGGCTTGGCTTGGCTCTCTTTCTTTTTCTAATTATCTTAAGATTTTGTCCGTCTGTCTTTGATTATGTAAAACGATTGTGTAAGAACATCCGATAAGCACTTCACACCTAATGCGATATCCAAATTCCAAACGACAACTACCATGCACTAAGAAACTACTATCATAAAACATGAAGCCAATGTACAAATCGACAGCACAACCTAATGCGATATCCAAATTCCAAACGACAACTACCATGCACTAAGAAACTACTATCATAAAACATGAAGCCAATGTACAAATCGACAGCACAAATAATGTTGATTAATTGGTGTACATTTCAAGAAATATAGTGGATAATTAGTTGGACTATAACGGTAGAATGATGTACAGTTTGTAAAAAAACAAATTTAACAACAGTTAATAGGTCCTTTGTATTTGAGAAAATTCTACAGCATTTCAAAGTTACTTAATAAGTTAGTGTCCTATTAATGATTCTTGTTCATTATATGTGCTAATTCGAAATTAGAATGTCCATAAGAATATTTTTTCTTTTTGTCCATAAGTATATTATTTATTGGTTTATTCTCGTCTCCTTTATCAAATTCTTAAGCACACAAAAGTATAAAGGATTAAATTCTTAATTATTTTGTGGCTGAATAAGAACCATTTAATCGCTAAAAATCCTTTCAATATGAGCATTAGACGTATGGGACGAAACCAATATTTTATGGTAATTAAAAAAAAAAAATTCAATCATTTAGCCAAAAAAGAAAGAATTCCAATCATAAGATATTCTCTGATAAAAATTGAAAGGAGCATTAAATTTTTTTATTATACAAGGCTTGTGACAATGTATATTGGGCCAAAAGGCCCATTTAGAAACCCAATATCAGACGGGAAAATAAGCACAAACATAAACGAGCAAGAAAAATCAGAAAAAAGCGTAAGCGAGATGGGAATATTGGCTGCGATCGGAGTTGTGTTGCCATTTCCGTTCTACTGGTGGCTGTGGACGAATCCTCAGTCATGGGTCAGTCTCTGCGGCCAAGGAAGAGACCCATCGACGGTGATGGCACGTGTGTCTCACGTGCTCAAGGCTGCTCAACTCCTCTCTCTCTTCTCCGTCGCCTCTCTCTCCTGGCCGCCTCCTCTCTACTTCTGGCCCCTTATCGCCTTTGGCCAGTTTCTCAATTTCAGGTCCAATCTACTGCCTCCCGTTTATATCTCAGATTCTTGAAATCGAATCGAATGCGTGAGAATGAGATTGATGAAATTAGGAAACCTTAGTCCTTTTTTGTTTGTTTCTGAAATCGCATTGTGATGCTAAAATCGAAATCGTATGCGTGAGACTGATGAAATGAGATACTGAAAAAGGTCACATCTTTGCAGGGTATATCAACTGTTAGGTGAAGCTGGAACATATTACGGAGTTCGATTTGGGAAGAACATAGCTTGGGTTACGGAGTTCCCATTTGGAGTCATAAGAGATCCACAGTATGTTGGGAGTATAATGTCTCTATTGGCATGCCTCTCTTGGGTTCCATTCCAATACATATTCCTCTGGTGTCTCGGTTATGGTTTCATGATGCTTGTTGAATCCAAGGAGGATCCAAGTGCTCGTGCCAAATCTGTCTCCTCCTGAATCCAAGGAGCATAATAAAACACCGCTTAGCTCCAATGAAAGTCAGGTGCTTTAGTCCTCTCTTGTTGTTTTGAATGTTTTCTTCAGTTCCATTGGATAAAGCGGTTACATTTTTCTTGCGTTTTAGGTATTGTTGAAGGCAACTACGATGTTCTTTCTCCTTCTTCTTGTTTTCTTCGTGATCTGATAGGAAAGTTGACATCTGATGTTTGTGCTTATTTGGTATTGGGTTTTAAACGGCGACCTCAAGTTGGGCCTTTGAACGACCCATTAAGACCTTAAGTTGGGCTTTTGATCGGGCCCATTCAGACATAAAATTAGGGTTTTGACTGGTTCCGACAAGATCGATCCGGTCAGACATAATATTGGACTTTTGACTGTTCCGGCATGGGTTTCAAATAGGCCCCTTCAGACATAAATTCGGGACATTGATCTCCGGTTCCGACATTTACATTTTCGGACAAGATCGGTCCGTTCAGACAATCTAATTATCAGACATTATATTGGGCGTTTGAGCGGCCCGTTACAACATGGGCATTAGATCGCCCCGTAGAAACAGAATATTGGTCTTTTGATCAGCCCGTTCCATATAAAAAATTCAGACTTAAAATTGGGCTTTTACTCGACTCGTTTCGTATTTTCATTTCGACATTAAAATTTTCCTACAAGATTGGTCCGTTCAGACATCTAATTTTCGGACATAATATTGGACTTTTGATTGTTCCGACATGGGTTTTAAATAAGCCCGTTCGGACATAAAATTGTGCTCTGACGTAAAATCAGGAGTTTGATCTCCCGTTCCGACATTACATTTTCCGACAAGATTACTCCGTTCAGACATCTAATTTTCAGACATAATATTGGGCTTTTGAGCGGCCCGTTACAACATGGGCTTTAGTCATTAGATCGGCCCTTACATACTGAATATTGGGCTTTTGATCAGCCCGTTCTGTATACATTTGGGCTTTTAGTCGGCCCGTTTCAACATAAAAATGGTGTTTGGATCGGACCATTCGGACATAAGATTTTCCGACATTATATTTACCAGGTTAAGTTAAGACTTAAGACCAATTGTTCGGAATTGGAGCCTCCGAAGTCCGATCTTCCTGAAACTTGAAACAAATACCAACTTCTCAGATTTGACCCGTTTTTTCCGGGTCGGGTGGAGGAACCAAACGGTGACGTGTTAAACTGTGACTGGCTAACGACAACTTGTCTTCCATCGTAGTCTCTTACTAGAGCTTCCTTGAATTCGTTTCCTTTCGTTCTCGATCGGAAAAGTCCTCTCCTTTTGGGTTCTCCGAAGTCAAAAAGGATTTGCTCGTCACTGTTCTCTTTTTGGGATTTACCCTTTCACGTTTCTTATGTGTGTAAACCTTAGTCATTCCCGTGATCCCAACGAGCAACTTGAGCTTGGCTTTGAGTTCGAGACAAGATTTTGTCTTAAGAATGGGGAAAATTTAGGTGACGACTTTCATTGAAATTTGTAAATGCAGCTACTTGTTTTCTAGGGCTTATCGAAATTCGTGTAAAATCTCTTGGAATTGGTCTGAGGCTTCTTGGGAAATTGCAATTCTTAGTCGTCGTGATCCACTGTTTTAAAAGCTGTGATTTTTTCGAAAATTGGAGATTTTTAGGTCAATGTCGGCTCCGCCGCGAGTTCGGTCAGTGGATTCTGCCGACCGAGAGTTCCGATCAGTACTTGGTCCCGCCGGTAACAAGCTGCAGCAGAAATCGTTGCCAAAGCCGGTGAAGAAGCCTGCGGGTGAGACAACGAAAAATCTAACCTTTGCGGCGAAGAAAATGCCGCAATGCTCGTCACTGAGCCCTTCGATCCTGAGGCGAAACGGCATTTCTATGAGCACATCGTATTCGTCGGATGCTTCGTCTTCGTGCGAGTCGTCGCCGTTGAGTATGGCGTCTACTTCGAGCGGGAAGAGGGGTTTGCGGCGAAGTGGGTCAGTCTCTTCTTCTTCCGCTTCACTGAGAAGAAATCTGACGGAGGAGAGAGATGATAAGGCTGGTGGCTCCGGTGATTGTTTCTCTGACGGTCGTAGAAGATGCGCTTGGATCACGCCTAAATCTGGTAACATTCCTTTTCAATCTCTCTTATTCATCAGTTCCAGTTTTTGTTTGAACACAATTGATTCTACATATCAGTTTAAGCAGTTGAACTGTCAAAAGTTTCTGAATTTGAGTAGTTTATAAGAACTGCAGTCCCTTTCTAACTACTGAGTTTGGAAGTTAGTATTTGAATGTGGAACTCAAATCTTGAGTATGCTTTGTAATGTAATCAAGTAGAGATATTTATTGGAGAGATAGTAGTTTCTTTGACTCATTTCTATATGGTGATGGGCTCAGGCCTTAACTTGAATCTTTTCCTCTGCTATGACTTGTGACGGATAATTTTGTTTCTTGTAAAGACCAATGTTACATTGCTTTCCATGATGAAGAGTGGGGAGTTCCTGTCCATGAAGACAAGTACGTGATGATCTCTCTTTTACCGACTTATTTTCTTGCTTATTTGTGATTATAAACTCTCTAACTCGTGGTTGCAGGAAACTTTTTGAGTTATTAAGCCTCTCTGGTGCTCTTGCAGAGCTATCTTGGAAAGACATTCTTTCCAAAAGACAGTTATTCAGGTAACCAAAACCAAAGTTTTTTGTGTGTTTACAGCTTCATTTTCTTTAACCTCTTCATNTTTTTCTTTTTTTTTTTTTTTTTTTTTTTTTTATCGAAACAGGGAAGTTTTCATGGACTTTGATCCAGTTGCAATATCTGAACTAACTAATAAAAAGATAACATCTCCTGAGATTGCTACAACCTCATTACTATCAGAGCAAAAGCTACGGTCTATCCTCGAGAACGCAAACCAAGTGCGCAAGGTAGTTTCTTAACAAAATCTTTAGTAAAACTTGATGATCATATATAACTTGTGTGTCTTCTTAACAAAATGATTGTTTTTTTTTTGTTTTTTTTTATTTCTGTGAAATCCAGATAATAATAGAATTTGGATCGTTTGACAAATACATATGGAACTTCGTTAACCAAAAGCCTACTCAGAGCCAATTCCGGTACGCACGCCAAGTCCCAGCGAAGACTTCCAAAGCCGAGTTGATTAGCAAAGACCTTGTTCGCAGAGGCTTTCGCAGTGTTAGTCCAACGGTTATTTACTCCTTCATGCAAACAGCTGGTCTCACAAACGACCATCTCATTAGTTGCTTCAGACACCAAGATTGCATAACTAAGGACGAGACCGGTAGTAACTAAAGCAAAAAACCAAGAGAGAATAGTTTTTTAACACTGTGCTTTGTGTTGTTGTGTTTTGCATTTGTACATATGGTTTTATTGTTATTAAACTAGGAGCTGAATGTATTGGAGATTGTATGAAAACGTTTACAGTTTAGACTTTGAGTATCACAAGGGATCTACTCTCTTTCATGCCAAATTTCAATCTAAAAAACACTAATGGGAATTTGAAAAACTAAACTATTTCTCGTTTTGATTCTGTTGATACAATCTCCCGGTAACAGCTGCGGCTAAAGCTGCTGTAAAGTTAGGATCTTTTGTCAAGGAAGAAGCCATTTGCTCCACCAAAAGCTTATGAACCTCTGGAAAATCGATTCTTGATGTTGGGCTCGTCGTTTTCTTGGCTTCACTCAGATCTCCGGTAGTCACCGGTGTTAGCTCAGCTAAGCTGCTAGCTCTGTTGGCTGCAGCAGGTGGTGGAGCTGATCCACCAAGAGAGATGTAGCGGTTCAAGCCACTGTTTGAATCTATCTGCGATGGCATTGGATGGTTATGTTCACCCTCATAAGTCGCTACCAACACGGACTGATCCTCCACACTTCTCTGAACCTGAAGAGAAAAAAAAAACACATAATCAGAATTAGATTAATATGTTATATGCCTAAATTAAGAATTTATGTTTTTCTTTCTTTATGAATGAGGATGATTACCTTCTTTTTGACAGAACAGGTTGGAGCACAAGCACATTTGAAGTAAGCTCTTGGAGATGGATTGTCTCTAGTCACCTTCTGTCCATATTTCCTCCATTGATATCCATCTTTCACAACCTATGATTAAGAAACAACTTCTAAAAATTCAATAAACCATATAACTTAAAAGATAACTTTTACGAAATTTTGAGAGCTTTCATGAAAAGCTTACAAGGGTAGTGTCAGAAGCTTCGGTCTTGTAATAAACTCTAGAGACTTTTTCTTTCACGACAGTCTCTTCTCTCTGCTTCTTACACAAATACTGATCGTCTTGATCCGTCGAGCTACTCTCCGACACTCCACCGATAACCGCCGAGCTAATTGCGTCATCTCTCGCGGGAGATTTACGTTTCTTGGGAGGACTGGTTTGGTCTCTCTCGGTCATGTTGCTCTTGTTAACATATTCCATCAGCTGTTTCCTCAAAACGTTGTAGTTGTCGCACATCAAAGTTAGCATCTCCGTGAGCTTCTTGTTCTCAGCATTCACACGTTTTAATTCATCCATCAAAGCACTTGTCTGCAAATAATCATTTATATATAATATACATATTGCATGAAGTTAGTAACATATTATAACCTATGATCTGTCGTCGTTACATTAAAATTTCAAGAACCCCAAGACATGAATTACTACTAGCAAGTGTTTTTCACTATAAAACAAAAAAAAAAAGTGTTTTTCACTAATTATGCATGATGATGAAATACTAACAATTTTTTTTATTAAGAATTCAATAGAACCATACCGTTGAATCTTCTTCAACTCGCATACGAGTAACACCGATAGTGAGATCTAAAGAAGTATCGACCAAAGACGATGGATACTGGTCCATGTATATGTACGATGATTGAATCTTGGATCTGGATTCTTGTGTGTTTTATATGTGTGGGAGTTCCGTAAGATGAGGAAGAAAGTTGAGAGATTCGTAGTAAGAGTCGATGTAATTTGGTTCTTCTTCTTTTCTCTTCTGTGAATGTGGAGGAAGGAATGATTTTGATTCTTTATATAAAGAAGTGTCGAGAGGAAACTAGGTGGAAAGAGAGAGGAGCATGTGCTTTTCATTTTCATGCAATAAACTAATGGACTTATCATTTTCTTTTACTTTTTTTTTCTTTTTTTCTTTTTTTCTTTTGTTGTCTTTGGACTTAAGACTCGACGACTTTCTCGGGGGCCCATAAGCACACGTATTTGGTCCAATCCTTATAACCAATTTTTTTAACTAAATTTAATATGTATGTAATACAGTTCTGTTCTTAATTTTTATTTTATATAGTTGGTTGACATTCGTTTTTATTGCAACGTATTGTTTGTCATTGGTTCTGATATACAAAATATAATTATATGATTGTTACCACGTTTTTTTTTAGATGTTAGTTATTATATATATATATATCTTTGTCTAAACTATATGTAAATGTTTACCGTATGTGTATTAAAAAACTGTACTATAGACATTAAAAAACTTTATATATGAAACAAATATATATTTTTTTATTTTGAAAAACACCTAACGGCTGTATCAGTGATTTTGAGAAAGTCAAACCCAAACATACTAATCTTGTTAAATTATTTAGAAATTTGTATGAGTTAATCCACCGATTCAAAAGTATAGATATTCTAAAAAAAATATTGCATTTTGAAAATTTTAAAAACAATGAATAAAATGTATCTCAAGTAAACATAAAAAAAAAATCCAAATATTTGGTGTGGTAAAAAGATATATAAAAAAGCCTACAGCATAATCTTTTAATTTTTTCAAAATCTTCGAAAACTCGTTGGGGTTAATCACCCTCCGATTTTTTTTTTAAAACATTTTGAGTTTTTTTCTAAACAATGAATAAAATACGTTTGAAGTGAACACAAAATTTTAAATTCAATTAAAAAAAAATCTCGATTATTTAGCGTGGTAAAGGGTATATAAGACAGTCTAATAATATAATCTTTCATTTTTTCAATAATATAACCCACCGATTTGAAAAAACTAGTACATTTTGAGATTATTACAAAACAATAAATAAAATAGCGTTCAAAGTGAACACAAAACTTTTTTCGATTATTTGGCATGATAAAGGGATATATAAGGAAGCCAAACAACATAACCTTTCAAAAAAATTCAAAATATTCGAATACACGTAGAGATTAACCCATTGATATTGAAAAATTTAGTACATTTTAAGGTTATTCCAAAATAATAAATAAAATAGGTCCAAAATAAACACAAAAGTTTCAAATTATATGGCTTCGTAAAAGGATATATAAGGAAGCCTAACAGTATAACCTTTTAATTTGCTCAAAAACTTCGAAAAATCATAGGGGTTAATCCACTAAATTCGAAAAAAATATCTTAGAACATTTTGAGAATTTTTTAAACAAAGTATAAAAAGCGTCCAAAATGAAAATAAACTTTTCCAATAAACTTTTCCGATTTATTGGAGTGATAAAGTGATATATGAAAAACCTAATAACATAACCTTTCAATTTTTAGAAAATATTCGAAAACTCGTAGGGATACCCACCATTTAAAAAAAAAAAAAACTTGTATATTTTGAGATTTTTACAAAACAATTAATAAAATGCGTTGACAGTGAATACAACAAATTTCCAATTATTTGACATGGTAAAGAGATATATAAGAAAGCCTAACATCATAATTTTTCAATTTTTTAAAAATTATTCGAAAACTCTTAAGGGTTAACTTACCGATTTTTTAATAAATAAATACGTTTTCAAAACAATGAATAAAATGCACACAAAACTTTTCCAATTGTTTGACGTGGTAGAAGGATATATATAATAAAACCTAACAGCATAACTTTTTAACTTTTTAACCTATCAACTCTAAAAAAGTACTCCCTCTGTCCCATATTATAAGCAGCCTAGGGAAATGTTGCTTGAAAAAGTGGACGTATCTGGATGGAATTGCATCTAGATGCGTCCACTTTTTCAAGCAACATTTCCCTAGGCTGCTTATAATATGGGACAGAGGGAGTAGTATATTTTGAGATTTTTTGAAAATAAATAATAAAACGTGTCCAAAAGAACATGCAATTCAACTATAAAGTTTAATATTCTATTTAATAAAAAATAGTTAGTTAGTAACATTAAAACAAAAGAAAAATAATTACCTCCTCCGTTTTTTAATAGTTGATATTTTAGGAAAATATATCTACAATTATGTAAATATATCTAGATGTGTTTTGAGTTTAATACATCCAAATAATTATATATATTTTCCTAAAACATCAATTACTTCCTCTATTCCAGAATATAAGATATTTTGGCATAAAGTAACTGCAATTATTTAGATGTATTTAGACTCAAAATATATCCAGATATATCTAGATAATTACAGATTCTTTAGCTAAAATATATTATATTCTGTAACAAGTATTAAAGAATTTGATAACATTAAAACAAAACAAAAGGAGTAAGTAGTTTTAAAAAAAAAAAAAAAAAACTGGAA